>DWUN01001369.1:0-16888 GCA_018249975.1 Passova gellias | reverse complement strand
CGCTTTCTCTGTCCCTATATCCCTATGTATGCTTAAATCTTTAAAACTACGCAACGGATTTCGATGCGGTTTTTTTTTAATAGATAGTGATTGAAGAGGAAGGTTTATATGTAAAATAACATCCATTAAATAGTGGAGAAATACTACAAAGACAAGACATAGACAAAGACGTTTATTTGCACAAATATGGGTTCATATAAAGGTGTTATAGGATTATAAGTTCGAGCCATATTCTGCCTTTTACGGTGTACAAATTTAAAAATGGAACAATTAACAATGTATATACAATACTGTTATATTTTAAATGGCAGAACAACTTTTGCCTGTCAGCTAGTCTCTTTAATAAAATCCTTCAATGTTTTCGGTCTCTATGTCCTCTTTTTTATATACCGAATTCATAAAGCGGAGTGTACGAAGAAGATAAATGTAATTTGTATGTTCGCTATAATATCAGAGTGAAAAAATACTGAACAATTCTCTGTTGATTGGTTTTACTATAACCGATGTCCCTTTCACTGACTAACAAATGTGGTAACGCGCGCTGCCGCCCACAGCTCGCCAAGTACATGTGCCACGTGTGTGGGCGCGGCGACATCGAGGAGCAGATGCTGCTGTGCGACGGCTGCGACGACTCCTACCACACCTTCTGCCTCGTGCCGCCGCTGGCCGACGTGCCCAAGGGCGACTGGCGCTGCCCCGTCTGCCTCGCCGAGGAGGTCACTCGCCTTACATCCACCTTATCTGTATACGTATTACGTAATTCAAATCCTGGTCGCACTTCACACTTTTTTAGCGTTACTTAATGTCCAGATCGTTAATACGAGTCGCTTCATCTATTACACTTTTAAATTCGTCTTATACATCACGTGTATAAACGTGTATAAAGAAATTACATAATCTCTTACAATAAGGCGTGAAGAAATAAATCTGTGTGTTTATAACGCCGCGTCAATTTGCACGGGTGCAGGTGTCCAAGCCGGCCGAGGCGTTCGGCTTCGAGCAGGCGTCGCGCGAGTACACGCTGCAGCAGTTCGGGGAGATGGCCGACCAGTTCAAGTCGGACTACTTCAACATGCCGGTACATGTGAGTACATGTTTGCACGTGGAATATTAAAATATTATATGGAAGTGTGTAGATCGTCCGTCATTTAATTCGGAAGTGTTCAAAGGAAAGTAGGTCGACTAAAAACAAGGTATCGAGTCGCGCTAAGGAGTTTTGGTCGGAATGGAGGAACAGGGTTGGATACAGGTAGGAGAATCGAAGGGAGGCATTCGTCCAGTTGTGCAAATTCATGTTTAATGCAAATCGAAATTGTTTTATTAATTATACGGTACCCACATCTCTTGACTGCAAGCGAATGCAATCTAGACGGTTTTAAAAGGTAAAAAAGATCATTTTCATGTTTCACATAGCGCCTCTGCTACATCCGTACAGAGCTGGCCTGATGGCGTATGATAATAACAGTAATAGTAATAATAACAAAATTTTGTGAGTACAGATGGTGCCGACATCGACGGTGGAGAAGGAGTTCTGGCGCGTGGTCTCGTCCATAGACGAAGACGTTACAGTGGAGTACGGGGCTGATCTGCACTCGATGGACCACGGCTCAGGTGGGACGGAACTTGGCTTTGATTGGAAAGGGAGTGATTTTGTCAAACATACAGTATAGTTCCAATATGGGAGTCCGAAAGAGATACAGGAAATAAAATGACAGTTTCTAACAAACTTGACACACAATTGTCTGTGATGTACCGATCTATCTAGTGGTTGGGTTAGCTCGCTACCTGCTACTAAACCTGACTGCTGACCCAGGCTTTTTTGGTGACGGGGAAACCTTTATAAGGTACAGTGATGCCTTGGAAAAGAAATTAAGTTTCATGGGAATGTTACCCACAAAAATCCCCTACTTCCTTGGCCTCGTTTGAGAATATTACTATTATTATTATCAACAAAGTAGACTATAAAATTGTCACCCAAACGATTTCAGTAAGTTCCTCCATGGCCTGTTTGTTACCTCAAAAGGGATCAACAGTATTTTTTTCTTATAGGTTTCCCGACCAAATCCAGCGCCCACCTGTACCCCGGCGAGCAACAGTACGCCGAGTCCAGCTGGAACTTGAACAACTTGCCAGTGCTCGAAGGCTCCGTTCTTGGCCATATCAACGCTGACATATCCGGCATGAAGGTATATTCACCAACACACAATATATAATTAAATTTTTCTTAAGCAAATGAATAATATATGGCAGATGTACAACACTGCAGTCTGAAGAGTGTGTCTTGTGGCACCAATTAGAACTATAATAACACGAACTGAACAGAATTCAACTGTAATATGTTACATTCCTGTATAAGATGAACAGCATATAGAAGAACTGAGAACCAATCTGAACATCAGCAGCACAAAGCTACTGGAGGCGAGTAAATACAATGCCTAATTAATTCGTGCGCATGCAGATACCCTGGCTGTACGTGGGCATGTGCTTCGCGACCTTCTGTTGGCACAACGAGGACCACTGGTCCTACTCCATCAATTATCTGCATTGGGGCGAACCGAAGACTTGGTAAGTGCTTACCCTAAATTTTCATCATTACCCGGGTTGACCGGCAGAAAATACGATTTGGTACAAGTCTGTCCTTTGTTAACAACAATAAAGAATAAATAATAATAACAACAAACTCTTAATATAGTATTATTTATATATTACTTTATTAATAAACATATAATATATTTGTAGAGTGACAATCGTTCATTGATTAATACTATCAGTGTACAGTTATCTTGAAAATGGCGACCTTGAAAATGTATCGTAACTATCGGGGCTGATCGTAAAATGATTGGCTATAATTGTGTTCATTTATTTCGAAGATCATCATTGTCACGACTATTTAGCATTTGTTTGGAAAAACAAAACAAAACTAATGATTATCGTTATTGTGAAATGGATACAATGTTTTCAGTGCATTGGTTAGTGTCATTGTTGCCTGAAATACGATTAAGTATGGATAGATGTTTATAATATTCAGTTCATAACAAGTAATGGCAAAATCACGAAATAGATTTATAAGGTGAATATGGATGGTATAGTTGGAAGAGGTAGACCTAGGTGATGCGCTTAAGGAAGGATGGGCCAAGAATATGTCTAATAGTTGAGCCTGTATGACGACTGGAATAAATGTAGAAGGAGAGAGGGGAGATGAGAGAGAAGTAGAAGGAGGCGAAAGAAATTTGTAAAGATTATAGCTAGTGCAAATCCTTAGCTTCTACCTACCCATATGGGCAAGAAGCGCGACTGTGTATGTATGTAGGAACTTCATATTATGTTATTATTATTATTATCACTTATATATCATTGACTGCCATTACAGTAGTTAATGAACCTGATGGTCGAACCAGGGGTGAAGGGTTTGACTCTTAGACCAATATTTGTTCGATAAGTATGAATGTTGGCCGTGTTTGAGTGTATCATGGTATATTCTTATTAGATTGTCACATTAAAACATCACTAACGTAATTATGTGTGATTTTCATTTATATTTCTCTCAGGTACGGCGTGCCCAGCTCGAAGGCCGAACAATTCGAAGCGGCGATGAAGGCGGAGGCCCCGGAACTGTTCCAACTGCAGCCGGATCTGCTGCATCAGCTGGTTACCATCATGAACCCCAACGTGCTGATGAAGGCTGGTGTTCCTGTTTATAGGTGAGAACATGAAAGTAACTTTTCTATTTAGGTTGACATGGTTTATATATAAATCTTGATCATTTATATATAAGTCATATCATTAGTTTATATATAAGTCCTTAGCATTTATTGAATGCATTACACAAAGTGTTTACTTGTTTAATCCGTGAGATAATATTTTAATTAGCTCTTGTCTCAACTACAATTGCGTACATGTGGTCTAAAATAATGAATTGTGTGTCGCATGGCCCAGGACGGACCAGCACGCGGGCGAGTTCGTGATCACGTTCCCGCGCGCCTACCACGCCGGCTTCAACCAGGGATACAACTTCGCCGAGGCCGTCAACTTCACGCCCGCCGACTGGGTGCGTTACTATTGTATTAACAATATCTGCGGACGGCCTCGAACACGGCAATCTGATCCTCTGCGCTTTCGGGCCCTACTCTTGTTTGATTCACTTTTAAGAAGTAAATATTGTTTCACAGCTAAAAATGGGTCGAGAGTGTATCGCCCACTATTCGACGCTCCGTCGATACTGCGTGTTCTCACACGACGAGCTGGTCTGCAAGATGGCAATGGACGCTGACTCGCTTAGTCTCACCGTGGCGCTAGCGGCCTACAGGGATATGAGGACCATGTTACACGAGGAAAGGAAGTTGAGGAAAGCATTGCTGGACTGGGTGAGTGACAATATTAATGAACGACTTAGATTGTTCTTGTGATATTGTATCTATGGTTGACGTTTCGGCCGCGAGATTAGGAACTCGTAATATACATCCGATGAATAAGTATGAAATCTTTGGGCGCTTCAAGGAAGTAGTAAAGGATATCATATGGAACATTATGAAATAATGTAAATCAATATGTTGGCTGTAATTGTCAATGCCGATTATTCGAATCCGTCGTTTTGAAGTAGTGGATAGAATAGTTAGCGCTCCGATCGGATGATGTGAGATGATACCGCACAGGGCGTGACGGAGGCGGAGCGCGAGGCGTTCGAGCTGCTTCCTGACGACGAGCGGCAGTGCCAGCTGTGCAAGACGACGTGCTTCCTGTCGTGCGTGACGTGCTCGTGCACGGTGCATGTGGCGTGCTTGCGCCACGCGCGCCAGCTGTGCGCGTGCGCACCGGCGCGCCATCGCCTGCGCTACCGCTACACGCTCGACGAGCTGCCCGCCATGCTGGACCGCCTCAAGCGCAAGTCCGACCAGTTCCGCGAGTGGGCCGAGGCCGTGCAGAACGCGCTGGACCCCGACACGCCCAAGACTTGCGACCTCGACGGCCTCAGGGCGCATCTCAAGAAGGCTCACGATCTAAAGGTGCCTATGTCATTTAATATGTGTATTACATCGAGCTCCATATTATTTTGTGTAAATTACATTGTAACAAGGGATTTTTCCGTCAAAAGCATTGAAATTTTATCACACGATATTGTATATTAAAAAGGTATAAATTAACCAATCGGTACTTTCCTGCGTTTTTAAGTTACTTCAAAATAAACAAATATTTTTTCTATATTCGACTGAACGTGTGTGTGGTTCAGATGCACAAGACGGAGCTGGTGCGCGCGCTGGAGACGGCCATAGAGGACGCGGAGAAGTGCGCGTCTGTCATCCAGCAGCTGGACCTCAACAAGATGCGCACGCGCACGCGCCACCACGACCCCAAGTACCGCCTCTCCATACACGAGCTCACGCTCTTCGCAGCAGAGATCGACGGGCTGGCCTGCGTGCTGCCCGAAGGTACGCCGCCCCGAATACATAAACATTCATTTTATCATATTTGAAGCGACCCAATTTTAGAATAAACTGGAATTCATTGTAAGCTGCCAATATTATTCACTCGGTACCCCCACATTAATCTTTTAACTCGTTGAATCAGTGATCAGTTACTGATTTTGTGAAGTTTTTTTAAGTCTATTCAAGATTAAATAAAGATATCTCTTCGGGAGTGATGATTTAACATCGAATTTTCTCATGATAATTTATATGATTAGGTTCAGCAGTCAAAGAAGTTCTTCGACAAACAGCCGAGTTCGAGGAGCGTGCGAAAGAATTATTAAGCAAAGATCTAGAAGACATCGATGCCGCGTCCGTCCGAGAACTAGAAGAGGTTCGTTTGGATGCTATTTATTACACGGAATAGTTTGCTGTACAGAAATTAAAAATCGAAATCACAATTTACCCTCGGCTTTTTGAACTTGTCTTTTCAAGGTAACTATAATGCCTAGGATTTGGGGGAAACTAATGTCGTACTATGATTGCTCAACGTTGACATACGTATGTATAATGACACCGTACATTACTTTAGAATATCATCTGTATATAAATCAAACGGGTAAATTATTAGACAAGTATTGTATTATACAACTGTTAAATTGATTTAATTTACCTTTTAATGTACTTCGTTAGACCACTTACATGAAAACATATCTATAAAATCATATGAAATACCACACCTGTTGTAATTGTTACTGGCACAATTTTGTTACCGGCAATGTATACAATATTTATATAACATCAATAATATCTAGGTGGTGGATTTGGGCTCCCGTCTCTGTATCGTGCTGCCGCAGCTGGCCGCTCTGCAGGCGCGGCTGCAGCAGGCCCGCTTCCTGCAGTCCGTGGAGGCGCACAAGGACGACTGCGCCACGCTCACCCCCGAGGTCGTCGACCGGCTGTTGCAAGAGGCCACCGCGGTCGTACCGCACAGGAAGGTCGAGATCGAACGGGCAACACTGTACAAACTAAAAGGTTAGTAGCCGTGCCTTAGGTTTTTTACTCTGCTTATATTCATTTATTTAACCTCAAAGGCACATAAATAAATGTTTCCAGGTCAAGTGGCGGAGTGGGAGCGGAAAGCCCGCGCGATACTCATCGACACGAACCCGCCGCGGTCTCGGGAGTCCAGCGCGGAGCCCGAAGAGCAGCACACGACGCTGGCCGAGGTGGAGGCGCTGCTGGCGGAGGGCGACGAGATCGAGGCGGCGCTGCCCTCGCAGCACGCGCTGCACACGGCCGCCGCGCACGCCCGCGACTGGCTCGCTAAGGTAACCGGATATGTGAGTGTGCTCCAGGCTTTATTGAAGACTAGTCACATCCTGTGACTTCGATGGGGCTGAGATGGTAGCGACTTCACTTTGCGCCGTATATAAGGTCACTTCACTTTGGTAAACCGGTTTATAAGGTATAGTATGGCCATATATATCCTTCTACAATACTCTTGTTTTATTGTGTCGAGTGAAATTTTCTCGATATCTCATTTATCACATCTTCAACTAATTAAAATGTTTATTACCTTACTATGCTTTTGATCTGATATTGAAGAGTTTTACGGGGCTCGTTTATGGCGGGACAACAAATTGAATACTCATATATTGCAGGTAGAAGACATGCAATCGAAAGAGCTCTATCCATATATGCACACTGTGGAGGTGCTGGTGAAGCGAGCGTCCCAGATCCCTATCGCACTGTATGAAAAGGACCAACTGGCCTCTGCGCTGGCCTCCGCTAAGGAATGGAAGAAGGGAGCCTCAGAAATGTTTCTCAAAAAGGTATGCTATTGTTATTGTTATGAAATGTTACGAATTTTGAGTTCCTTTTAAAGTGCTTCTGTATCTTATTAATAAGCTTTTAGATATTAATTAGCATTGAACAAATCCAACAACAACTTATATAGAGATCTAAAGCTAATACAACTTTTAAAAATTATAACAGCTAAATCATATTTTAGATAATTGGGAAATTCATGATAAAAGTACAGTACTACTTACTATTTGTTTTAACTAAACCCCTCCTTTTGTAATATGAATGAATGGATGACTCTATTTTCTTTCTTGCAACATTCGTGAAACAAATAATTGACTTATCTACCGCCGTGGAGTAGTTAGCACGTCATTTAATTCAGGGAGAATGCTTCCACTACTGCAAACGTTATCTGTAAATAGAACTGGCCGTACTCGCTGCTGGAGGCGCTGTCGCCGCGCACGGAGTGCGGCGCGGGCAGTGCGGGGGGCGCGGGCGCGCGGCGCCGAGGGCGAGCGGCTGACGCGGCGGCGCAGGACGCGGCCGGCCTGATGCGACACTTCAGCGAGGACTCCACGCCCAACGAGATCGTCACGGCGTTCAAGAGCGCCGAGCATAAGGAGCTCGCCGCCATCAAGGAACTCAGGTTTGAGCTCAGCTCGAGGAGTGTTGAGACTCGGTAACGCCGTATCGGACTGTGACCGTCCAAGTTGTTTCGACCGTCGAGTGCTGTTCCTCTTTTATTTCGAAGGGTGAACTGAAAGTTGCGTAAAGATATCTTGTGGCCTATGTATAGATTTCTTAGTAGTACACAAAGGCAGTTCAAAACTCGCCAAAACCGATAACAATCACTATTGAGTCATTAAAAAAAAAATTGTTAAATTATGGATTTACTAAATGTATGAATTGAGTATTACAATACAAAGCATATAGAACATTTTCGTGATGCATATGCGTGTGTTCAGGGCGCGCAACGTGCGCAAGGAGGTGCGCGCGCCGCCGTCGGCCGGCGTCACGTTCTGCGTGTGCCAGAAGCGCCAGTACGGCGTCATGTCGCAGTGCGAGCTCTGCAAGGACTGGTTCCACGGTGCGTGACGTTGTTCTACCATATAAACTATAACAGTATTTCTCCACTATTTAATGGATGTTATTTTACATATAAACCTTCCTCTTCACTCACTCTATCTATTAAAAAAACCGCATCTAAATCTGTTGCGTAGTTTTAAAGATTTAAGCATACATAGGGATATAGGGACAGAGAAAGCGACGTTGTTTTATACTATGTAGTGATTATCTATTTCCTGTTATCATTTCATATTGATGTATATGTAAGTCATGGTTAAATGTATATGTAAACGGTGTGTGTAGCGTCGTGTGTGGCGAACGGGCGCGAGGGTGGCGAGGACGACGAGCCGCCGGCGCCGGGCGAGCTGCCGTTCCCGTGCAGCGAGCCCAAGTTCCTGTGCCCCGACTGCACGCGCACCAAGCGCCCGCGCCTGCATCGCATCCTCTCGCTGCTGGTACACTCCACTACTCTCTCTATCTCCTCTGCCGAAAGTTCCAACTTCTGCTAACTATGCATTGCATTTGTAGCTTTTTTGATTTAATAGATTTTATCATAAAATATTTTTGACAGAAATAAAAATAAAACAGAAGTTACGTAAAGAAGGATTTTGTATTATCATTATTTCATAATTTTATTAAAATTTTATCCATTTCAGGTGTGGCTACAGAAGCTACCAATCCGCTTAGCGGAGGGCGAAGCTCTACAGTGCGTGACGGAGCGCGCGATGGCATGGCAAGATGCCGCGCGCGCCCTGCTCAGCAGTCCTCAGCTGGCTACGCTGCCACAGCAGCGGATACCGGAGAGAAAGGATCATACGCACAGTTCCAGGTAATAATATTTGTGTTTGAGAATAATGATGCTTATTTTGGAATAGACAATCTGTTGGTTACTCTAGTGTTAGTTTATAATATTATTAATCTGTAATGAATGGTGATATTATACTTTAAGTTGAGAACAACTGTGTCAGTGCTATATCTGAATGATTGCTTTTTAAAATTCATGTCATTCGTTTAAACTATTTCTAATTTTGGATCTAGTTGTATGTGTACTTGCAGACGTTACTAAAATATTTGTTACGTTACATGCGAATTATTAAACAGACAGAGTCATAAGTAGTATAATTTAGAAGTAATCTTACGATTGCAACAGATCGTCGGCGAGCGTAGAGCACGCGTACAGCGCAACGCCGAGGTCGCCCAGCACGCGCGTGGCGCCGGGGTTGTTACAGAAACTTGAAGATCTGATGCTCGAAGGCGATTTACTAGAGGTATGACGACCCCCAAAGCTTATAACCACGACTTAATACAGTAATGTAATAAACTCCTTGCATATTCATACAATGGTAGTCGTTAATATAAAAGACACTATTTCCGGTGACTTGTTACATTATGGAATCGAATGAAATTGAATTTTACTTAATTTCTTATGATGAAAATGAAGAAAAGGACGTAGATAATAACAATGTAAAATAGAACCGAGACAGTCTAAGAAATTTTTAAATAAACGCCACAAAAATTAACTTCAGCTTTAGTGAAATAACAGCAGTGTAAAGTTTACTGTCGGGTGTACATATTGGGCGTTGAGTTTAATATTTGTACGATGTGTATATCAGTGAGTGGCGTATAATGCGAGGCGTGTCGCAGGTGCGGCTGGAGGAGCAGGCGCAGGTGTGGAGCGCGGTGCTGGCGGCGCGCGCGGCGGAGGGCCGGCGCAGCGCGCGCGTGCTTGACGCGGGCCGCCGCAAGCGCGCACAGCGCACGCCCCGTCCGCACCATCAGCTCAAACGCACGCGCCCCCACCACGGTACCGCCCTTAACCTCCCCAGCCTCACACACGCACACACGCACACACACACACACCCACACACCCATACACACCCACACACACCCACATCCACACTAACATACGTTTTCATTTTTTTAAACAGTCTCCAAACCTTTTTTGGACCTGTCTATCATTTGTCTCAGCAAATTCTTACACTTCAACTACAAAAAAAAACAAGGAGATGATGTAGTATATTCATAAATACGGTGTAAAAATAATGTCTAATTCCCATGTTATATTCTATTTTGTAGTACCGGCAACAACCAAAACGACATTGAAACGTGGAGCGACCAACACCAC
Source organism: Passova gellias (assembly GCA_018249975.1). Classification (NCBI taxonomy): domain Eukaryota; kingdom Metazoa; phylum Arthropoda; class Insecta; order Lepidoptera; family Hesperiidae; genus Passova; species Passova gellias. Next base: position 6,490 of record DWUN01001369.1, on the reverse strand, counting down.
TAATTATTTGAATAGGAAACAGGTGTGTACACATTGTTTATTCAACTGGTATCATAATCGATTCGAATTTAAAGGTTATAACTGCATATTTTCTTTAGAATGACAGCTTTCAATGATCATTAGACAAATTAATTTTCAAAATGTCTAACGTTTGTTTAATACGATGTTTCTAGTACATGCAATAGCTAGAAAATATATTACAATATTGTGTGTCGTCCGGTAGGGTGTGTCGTCGGGCTCGGGGCTGATGATGCGCAAGCACTACATGGCGCGGCAGGAGCGCCGCAAGCGCGGGCTGGCGGCCGGCGCGCGCGGCAAGCATCCGCGCACCGCGCGTCTCGGTCTGACACCTTCCTCTCCACTTCTCTCGCCTCTTGTTCGAGCCGTTCTCGTTGCTGCCGACCATGTACCACTCACTCTATTGAGTGTTTCTGATGGTGTACTCCCCATTGCCTGCCACGCCACCATGTGTGGAGTGTGGATTGGTGGAATTGCGGTTTAGTGGCCAACCCTTTTGCTTTCGAGGCCTCGATCGAAGTTTAATCATCATGATCTAATGATAACCGTAAACGATTGCTTATCGCCATTTTCGGTATGATGATATTGACGACGTATTTCCTCAGTCGATTTCTGGGACTAATTGAATGACTCCGCTTCTTCAGGACAAACCCGTGCGGCGAGCAGCGCGGCCGCGGGCGGAGCGGCACGGCGCGCGGGGAGCAGCAGTTCGTCCTCGCCCTCCTCCGCCGAGGACGAGGAGGACTGCGCCGCCGACTCCTGTCTGCGGCCCACGGGTACGTAATGGGCGTAGCGGGGCTACCACCCTACCGGGGCTTGCGCTTACGTATACCATATGACGGCATTTGGTGCCATTTTTACTACATTTTATCGATATCATTCATTGACTGCGAACCATCTGAAAAGAAATTGGACTCTAACTGCTTGTCTGCACAGTGTGTGATAAACGTGTTAAAAGTTGAAAGGTAATAATTGATAAATCGAATAAATTCGTCATTTTCCAGGTAAGGAGGTGGATTGGGTTCAGTGCGATGGCGGCTGCGACCAGTGGTTCCACATGCACTGCGTGGGCTTGAACCGCAACGCGCTGCGCGAGGACGACGACTACGTGTGCGGCGCGTGCGCCGACCGCCGGCCGCCGGCCCACTGAGCCCGCGGCGTGCGCGTGTGACGTGTCGGAATGTGATCGGACCTCGTAGCGGACCGTAAAGCGATCGGGTCGACTTCACTTATTTTTTATACACTATACTCGTGGCGCGTCGCGACCCGACCGCCACCGCGTGCGGAGTTAATTATCACATATATGTATAATTCATTCGTAATCGGAGAATCGGTCCGTAAACTGTTGCACCCGATTTGCTGATGTAATCGAAGAACGACATCGTCGTACTACACGTTGCCCTCGGTCGCTCGACCGTCGTGGTTTTGGTTCGGCTGCTTACTAACGTAGCAACTATACAGTGCGACGGCGCTCGCGAGATCGGTGCTCGGTAATGTATACGGCGGTGTCCGGCGAACCGTCGGCGCCCTGTGATGATGTAGTCGTGTTATATTTACTGTTGGAGGGAGGCGGCGGCCGCTCCGCTCGACGGAGTACAGAGTAACGATACAGGTATTCATTATCGCGGTGTGTCATGTTTGTTGTGGTGAAGTGAAACTTGGAGAACGCTCCGATACATCGGACGTTCCCGTGTCGATACGGAACGATTGTATCGATCGATGGAATTATTAATGTAGTATATTGATTTCGTGTGACAATTTCTAACTCGATGAATGTGTAACGCATGTTTAAATATGTTTACGATATGACACGGGAATCTGAGCCGAGACGTTTACGTTGTTCGCGCCCGCCTGTACGGCCTCGTAGCGATGCCGCGACCCGTAGAGGCCTAATCGGTTCGATGTAACGATACACGTTACTCGCTAAGTTATCCTACGTTCACCGCAAATTATATTACAATATGCCGACTCACTTAATTATGTTTCTAACAGTACATTTAAAAAACTGAACTCAGTGTCTCTCTGTCGTATGTACAAAATTACAAATAGGGATTCCACCTCGGAATGTTGTCATTGCATGTAATTTAGAACTTGTACAAAGATTCTTATTTATATGTACGGACTATTGTCACGAATAGCCCCCTGTACGTCCGCGGCATTCTACAATATTGGAATGAATGAAATCGTTATCATTATCTCGTGCTAGCACTCCTGTCGTCTTATCAGTTTTCTCTCATGTTTTGATATGAGTTCGACCATATAATTGTCAATTACTCGGTCTTGAACTAATTCTATGAAATACGCGGGACTAGTGTGTTTCATTTTACGAATAGTTTCAAAATGTACATTGGTGGCTCGCGTGGTCACGAGATGGCGCTTCGATGAGCTAAATATGAAGATGTTAATTGAGTCATATTAATTACACTGCATATTTAGAGATGTCAGACAAGTGTGGTGAAGTTACAATAAATATTAGTAGTTATACATATAAAATGATTATTAAAGTGACCTCTGTGCAGTGAGCGCGATATGTGCCAAGTAGAGCGAATTGAAAGGAGAGGTGTCCAAAGCGATGATACAATTAATATAAATACTGAGGCTTTATATGACCACTCAATATTCTGTGTTCCGAGTGCGAGTTCGACAAATATTTATGTTCGAATGAAGAAACGCCGAACGCGGCGAGAAGCGAGCGTGAGTCGTTACAGCAATGACGTATCGAATGTCAAATCTTGTATTTCGTACTCTCCGAGCTCTCGAAACGATCGATCACGTGAAATAACGTTCCCACTGACGAGTGCTATGGACGTTCGCTAAAAACTCTTACTCCCAAAGTAAGTTTCCCATTACCGACACCGGTTGGCGTTGTTTCAATTCGATACAAATCGAAGCTTACGCTAACGCGATCGAGTAGAGAAGAAAACTCGCACTGGATACATTGAACCCGGAAACTTTGCGCTCTTGTAACAGAATTATACCGCGGATGGCTCGCGCGCCCGTCCCTAGATATCCCTCGTAGTCGATAGCGTAAGGATAAAAGATTACAAACGTTGTTTTAGTTAGAGAAATATTTGGTGTTGTCTACCTGTCAGGTTTTTAATATATTCACATACAACTTATTGTAATATATACGTTTAATAGATTAATTGTCATGGCGAATATGGGTAATAATTTTCAACCCTAAAGAAATATATAGGAGATACGCGACGCTAGCGTTGACCGCCGCTCGGAGGCGTGCCGTGTTAGTGCACTTTCGAAATAAACTTGAAATGTTTTTTGGCAACGTTGAAAGAATAATGGATAGCGTTTACCTTCCCCGCGACCCGATACCTGTATCTCGATGTCGTGATAAATTTCATAGTAGACTCGTCGTACTGCTTATCTATACACCCGAGTGAAGTCGACGTATGCGCTGCTGTGGCTTTGAGCCGCCGTTTACATAAATAAATATATATGTGCTGTAACATTTGTGTATAATAATTGTTTTCTATTACGTGAAAACGAAATACAACCTTTTTTTGTATTCGACCAAGGGCTACGAGTACATAACGTGGATTTATTAATGTTAATATACATTTGGATGTTGTGTTACTGTTATTATTGTAGGTACTGTTGGGCTATATCGAGGAGTCGCATCGTCCCGCCGCTAACGAAACCCGACTCTGGCCATCGTGAAAATAGATTATTCAAAACGAATTTCGGATGAGATATTGTTACTTAAAGATATCATTTCTCCATACGCGGAGATGTCGGAAGCGGGAACGGGAGCACTGCACGGGCGCGGGGCGCGGCCGGCGAGCGCGAGAGAGTTTTGTAAATATTTTTTTAATGAAAGAAAAAGAAATATTAGGGATTTTTTTAAACGTATTTGGGAGTTTTTTGCAAAAAATACTGATAGAAGTAAGCAGTCGCGTTGCGAGCCGCGAGCCGCCGGAACCCCGGGGCCTCCATCCCAGTTGTCGTTTTAATGAGCTTATACGGTTACACACTAATTGAGAATATATATTGTTATGTATAAACCTTACGTATATAAATAGGTAAGTTACGCTTCGTTCGATTTGTCCATTATGTAACTAGCGGTTATAACTATTTTAGGTTATGTTTTGTGATTTAGTGTAATACGATTTCTCACTATGACTAACGTAATTCTTTAGACAAAATTCTGAACTAAAATATATCATCAAAGGAATCCTAACGGTTTATCTATATTTGACGTCAACGACACGACGTAACGTTCGTCGTCTAGTTTATTTTTATGTTAGTTTGTAAATTATCATTTTTTTTTAATACATATCTTGATTATTATCCTAGTACCGACCGCATCATTGTTGATTGTAAATAGTTTTCTTCGCTCGTTCCTGTAAATCTGTACTTTGTTTATAAGGACATATTATACTTTGTAATAAACTATGTAATGGTGTCATCGCGCGAGGAAGATATCTTTGGGATCCAGTGTTTTATTTCATGCCACGTTGTAACAAAACATCCCGTCGAGCACGTTTGGCTTCCGTGAATCTTCCATATTTTTATTCTACGATTAGCGAACAATTGTGAATGTTATATCTGTGCCGCTAAGGTTCATGCGGGTGGAGCGCGCGTCGCGGTCCGACCTCACCTTCCTACTGTACAGATGTGAGAATGTATATTTTTTTATAAATCGTAGTCCGCCGTTTGTTGAGCGGCGACGGACTAATTCGTATCGAGTGTGGCGAACGTTACGGGTAGCGCGGCGCCGCTAGCGATTTTACTTTTCAATGTTCGTGCAATGTGTCAAATTTCCCTTTGGGCCGTCGTCATTTATACCGATCTAATAATGTAGTCGATACTGCGGAGAGTTCGTTGACCTCCGTCAATACACCGTGCGGGGGTCGTCATGCGAAATTATGCTCGTACGTCTCGCATGTAGTTTCCGTGCGATTGTCGCTATCGGTACGTTCATTCTCCCGGCACTGGATGCGTTTCTTGCTTCGATTTAAAGTGAAGCGTTTCCTTCGCTTTCGTCCGACTGACTGATTCGCTTTATACATTGTACCTACTATTATCAAATGAGAATAAACATACAATCGATAAATAAAATACTATAAACGGATATTAGCAAACATTTAAATTACTATTGCTTAGGCCAAAATTGAAGGTATTCTGTAAACCGAGTTTACTCGCCCTCGATCAGAACAAATTGTAGGTACGATTTATTTAGCGATATAGCCGCTCGTGTGCCGCAAGGGGCGGGGAGGGGGTGCACGGACGCGGGGCCCGAACGGCCGAACCGTGAACACTGATATCTATCTGATGAAATTACTATCGTCCGAGCTGTTCGCGATACAACTTTAAATCGACCCACTCGTAGTTATAGAAAACATATCAAGAATTGAATAATATTATTCTAAGTGTATCGTATTGTATATTTTTTTGTTTGAAATACTTACAACTGAAAAGTGAAGTGCCTTCTCGTTTACGTTACGAGTACTAATAAAAATTACTCAACCTGCAAACGGCAGTGTACCGACTGTCCCGATTTGGATTTAAATTATGTTACCTTATTAGATGCGGCGCTCCCATTGTATATAGTACGAATATTTGTATAGAATCGTCGTTTTGTGAATGCAAAGCGCTCGCGACGTGCGCGCGCCCGGCCGCGATATAATTTGTAATCGTTTTTATCGAGAATTATGATCGAGCTTTCCTGACGTCGGTACGAGATCACCGCGCTACGCGGGTTTCTATCGGATCGATGTGGTGATGCGACACGGTGCTGCTCCACAATATCGTTTAAATATACTTAATGAACCTATGGCCTTTCGTGATTCTGTTCGTAAACGATGGCTCGTCGGGGCGCCGATGGAGCGGCGGCATGTCGCAGGCGCAGCGCGTGCGAGTGATGTACAGATTACGTTTAAGGGCGCGTCGTTTGTGCGAGTATACCGGCGGGGCCGCTCGGGACCGCATCGGACCGTTTGCTTCGAAATGATCACCGTTATATTGATACCGCGGGGCCGAAACGCCGCGTATGCTCGGACAGACCGACGTCTATCGTGTACCAAATAATATAGAGAATTATAATATAGAAAAATATTCTCGCCTTTTACTATCCCTTTCCCGAATCTCTTAAAATATCAGCCGGAGAGTAAATGTTTCAAGTGAAAACTTTTTTAGGCGCGTTGGACATTTTTTTTATTTACATGTACACGGTTTTATAGAGAAGATTCGTTTTGGTTCTCATAATCTACATCAATTTAATAAACTACATAAATTATGTCTTGACCTTACTGCAAGAGCAGACTCGTTTCTTGTGTGTCTTGACACATTTTCGTCAGTACTAAGCGGCCGAGCGCGGCTGGTCGAGCGTCTACTGCAAGCTTCGCTGGCCATCCCGGCTTCGTATACGTACGTATGCATTCCATCACGCTAGGTCCCTAAAGGGGTAGGCACAAAGCACCGAGTGCCAAATATCTGGACTATGTCTTTGCAAACC
>DWUN01001368.1:0-16889 GCA_018249975.1 Passova gellias | reverse complement strand
GTATTATGTCATGTGTCATAGGTATGTGTCATCAATAACTGAACAGTTCCATACAGATGTCCAAATGTAAAAATAACATGAATAACGTAACCGTGGACGTTTTATGGGTGGAACGTTATTATAGGTCGTGTAAACCTCGGTCATAATATGCAATGAAGGCTTAGCTCCCACAAGGTGTTCACGTGAGAAATATTATTGAATGAATTACGTCCATATGATCGAGCATTGCCACCGAAACGCCTACGGTGTTTATATCGTAGCGCCGGAAGGTGTAGAGCGGGTTACGCAATGCTAACATTGCCGCCAAGTGGAAGTGCCGTACATGTAAACAAACGCACGCACAACTGCCTACAGACCGACCGTTACATACATATGGTGTAATAACCCAAGGGGGTTACTATTATCCGGTTACCATAACACGGTCACATAATCCAAAATTGGAATCAGATAGCCGTGTGTGAAATTTTCCCGATTATTATTATCATTATCCAGGTAATTGGGCTTTTCCTAATCATTGTTATTCTTTAAAAAAACAGCATTACTCGATTTATTCCACAGCAACTGTATTTTTGATGGCAAAATAGATATAAAAAATAATATAGAGTCCAGTGTGCCCCCAGCTTTTTCCAGGCTGACACAACATGGCACGCTACAACCGGGCCCCGGGCGACCCCTCTATCGATCCCGTAGTACGCGCTACGGCCTTCGTAGCCCCCTGCCGCCTCCGTAGCGCCTAGCTACGGAATAGATCGCCCATTCCACTAGAGGAAGTACTAGTGGTTGTGTAGGTACTCGTGTTTCGGTAATTGGTTTTCTTGTATAAAATTACGAAATGACTCGTTCACTTGAAAACGCTCGTTCGCTTTTGTAGATTCGCGTCGTTGGTACGGTTTTGTTGCTGTAATTACAAAAATATAATTGCGAAGTGGTCACAGAGTTTCGTTAATTTTGTGTTTTAAATAACTTAAAGATATTTAAGTTGCAATAAAGATTGAAAAAAAAAAAAAAAACTTTTTAACAACTCAAATAACATCGTAAACGAAGCCGATATTCTTCAAGACGTTTGTATTCTAATTATCTCATCTCTTTCCAATACATAAATCACCAAAATCTGTTTTAAAATATACCGTCCATTCGAATTAGCGTCCTACAGAGTAACGTTCATAATGCTGAAACAGTTTTCAATAATTTTCACTTTACCAGTTTAAAAACTGAGCCCCCTCTCCCCCCTCCCCCCGCTGTGGGGGCTGGTGGGGGTGGTTTATTCTTCATTGATACACGCGTAACTTTGCCCCGCGCGCCCCTGCCTGCGTATCGAGCGCCATGAATGAGTAAGTTGTATTCAAGATTTACAATAAACTAATGGTTTGTACGTTTGTATGTACGGAAGATTAACACAAAATGATTCAAACTACACTGCGTATTATAAATAAACACAACGGAATACTCAATAATTGTAAAAAAACATTTGAATCTATGTGAATAATATTTTTTATGAAACAATATTATTAATGTTACTTATAATCGCTCAAAGTTTCATGTGATCATATTTTAGACAATTTTAGAAGTTACAATTTCATATTTTTCAGTTACCTAACAAGTTGTTTATATACTGAATAGAAGCGAATTGCACCGGGCGAGCGTGGGAAAGAGACGGCGGGCGGCGAGAGGGAGGCACGTCTAACACTTAAAGGACGCCTCAACTTTAAGTTACGAAACTTTGAAGGATTTCCTCGCTTTATTCCGCTAATGGAAAAACTAATGAACATTATGAAAAGTCTGAAGAAGTGGAAAACTTTTATCACCTTTATTATTATTATACCATCATGCCAAATCTGTGCTCACCCTTCGCACCAACCTCTAACAGGATTGTAGGAATCAAACTGATAGTGGGAATTAGTAAGCAATAGCTTCTAATAAGAATATTAGTTCATTAGTATTCATTGGTAAGAAGACTACGGCCATATAACTGTTATTAATTTTGTCTATTTAGTATATTATATTATACAGCAGAACGTGAGGTACTGATAAATTACATATTCATTTAAACCTAAACAGAAGAAATATTAAGTAATATTATATTCGTATTATCGTTTTTATGTTTAGGTATACGATAGGGCGGGCGGCTGGCCAGTAGGGCGGCGGGCGTCGGCAACTACTTAGGAAGCTTAATAAGAATTACCGAACCTCAAGGATTATTGTAAGTATGTATCTTTTGCCTCTTATTCTAGTTGTTAGAAACCCTTACTGCCAACCGGAGGTCGTAGATTCAAGTCTCACGAGGAAACCCATTTATTTTTTCTTTGTTTGAAAATATACCTATATAAAAGTACAATGTAGTATTATAATGCATTTTTAGATATATTGACGTACAATTTTCCGGATTGAAACTTTTTTTAAATTTTTGTTTTGTTGTGGATTAGCGATTTTGTTATTAGCCTTACGATATGCTTTTCTTTCTCTTCCTAATATTTTAGTGCAGGAGAATCTGCTCAATTTTGGGGTAAATAGTTTTGAGTTTAAACAAAAAAATCAGAAAACTGCATCGAGCTTTCCAATGGTAGAGCAGACGCTCGCCCGGGCGACACGTGTAGGGGGTTGCTACGCGACGCTACGCCCCCACCCCCTTACAATAATAGGAATTTCAATACCCACCGCACGAATCTTGTTGCTAACCAACGTTTTCTAATAACGGTTTCAGCTCTACGCGTCTCTATGAAATAAAACGACGTCACGATTCATACATTGAAAATATTGTAGAGTCACTCAAAGTACTGATATTTGATTGACATCAATAATGCTTTATTTATACATATATTACGACCGTTTGTATACATTTGAATTGAAAAATGTAGCTGCCGTCTGCGACGAGTAAGAACGATGAACATTCCTTTACCATAAATCAGCTGCCGGAAATGATAATGTGATGTCTTTATGATATACTGCTTGTTACCCTTAACCTCGTCCGCATGGTCGAAAGTATTTTTTTTCACACGTCATATCATCATTGCGCCCGTAGCGTCATCTATATAGCTTGTCTGATTAAAATGTGTTTCCCGGGGAAATGAGATTTGTAAAAAAGTAAACTATGTATATCACTGACCAGCACTTCAATTATCTCCGTACTAACAACCACATCGATCGCAACTGTTCTTACATGAAAGAAGGACAAACAAGCATCCAAACAAATTCCCTTCGTATTTATAATATTAGTATAAATTCATTAAATAAATAGTTTAATTCTTATATTGTTTCCCGTACTTAACAACACATTACGATAAGTAAATTATATTGTCGTCTATTGAAGGAAAATTCCTTATTAAATCACAAGAATAATTGCGTGTGTGAAACAGTCCTAATGGACGGATCGTAGCGGTCTACGCCGTAGCTCGTTCCCGCGTAGTGAGCGGGAAGCATTCGCATTAACAACAAAAATTAATATTACAAGAATTACATTCGAATGTTACAAGAAAATATTTCTTATTTATTTGTGAATCTGCATTGATTGATGATTATTGTAAATGCCTGATTTTAGCATCATTACATGACTGCCCTTCGAGTCAGGTAATTTCATAAATCAGACAATTTTTCTTCTCTTACCAAAGTTAGAACTGCAAGTCTTTTTACGTGTACTTCCTAATAATATTAAGTATATAAGACCTCATGTACAGACATATGGAGACCATGTAATCATGCGTAGCAAAGTAGTGGCTGTACTGTTGTAAAGTTTACCAAATAATAACAACGGCATCCTGAAGGCGATCGTTGTCAGATCCTGTGCATAAATATAAAGCAGGTTAAACATGTAACCAACTAATTTGGACTCGCAGATTGGGCTGATCGGAGTAGTTTATTATTATTATATGTGCTACTTCTTCTTAAGGCTTACTTCTCAAAGTTTGATCGGCGACCTCTTAAACATATCTGTCCATAATAAAACTTATTAAGCGTAAACTTTTTCTTCCGTATCTACAATTATATAATATTAGCGAATATTACAACATTCCGCCGACCTTCGACATGGAAAGTTATTATGATAACAAACTCATCGAATAACATTTAAATATTCATATTGAGTTTCTTTATTAACCTAACTTTCGTAACTTCATTTTAATAACGTATCGTATAATTATAATTATATCATGTATTTATTAGCTTTCTGTTCGTCGATCTGAGCCCAATAACATTCGTTAGCAACGCTACATTCATTTTATTACTAAATACAACTGTTATCTGCTATCTCCTTAATACTGTTGACGAGAAGCAATTGAAGATTCTATTGTAATCTCGGTAGCCTCGAGTTTCAAAGAGAACTTGAAATTTTACATAAAATCCTTAAAATCACTAGATATTGCCGACCAAAAATTTTAAAATTAACATTTGTTAAATTGTATTAATTATTGTTAAAAATAATTTTAAATACTTTTTTTAATTTTAATTTACTTTTAATACTTTAATGTTTATAATAATTTTGTTTCCTAACGTTCAAATAAATTTCATTTATTTGAACAAATTTATTTAAATAAATTTATTTTTCATATACCATGCGAGTGCACGTTCAATTTGTTCTCTATATGCCCTTTCATTCCCAGGTCTACCTGAGAAGATCTCGATAAGATATAAGCAGAAGTCCTATGTATGATGATGTATCTTTTTCACTGTACGAGATTATGAAATCAATGCGGAATTGTTGGAATCATCCGGCTGACACCGGCGTCGTCGTTAGCCCGGGTCGCTTATACGATCGTATGACCCGAGGTCAGTGACGCAATAGATACAAATGCATCCTGCTGCAAGAACTAGTGCGTCTAGACCCAGACCTTCAATTAGTGCGCCTTAGCCAGTACACGCTCGTTCACTGCACAAATGATAGTTTTCAAGTAAACAAGCACCTACTCTACGGAATCGGTTCGCTGTCATGTTTTTTTTTAAAATAGAAATTGTAACGGTCTTGGCTTCTAGTCTTTCGCCCTAACATTAAGCGTGTGTTTAAATGCACGCGCGTCAAACATAAATGTCATTCACCGGTACAATTTGATAGCCACGGAAGTATTTATGAATCGTAAACGAATTGTATAAAAATACTAGATAGATAGTCACTACGTGAAGATCGCGGCGGGGTCGGCCGTGCGCTCGTGTCGCCGGAGGTCAGTGACGCAATAGTTACATTTCATAGCGACACATCCTGTCCCAGCATCTACGGCGTCTAGACGCGGCCACTTGACACACTATCTCAATACCTTACCATATATAAACATATTAAACAATTACGAGCACACGATTAGATTAACAAAGCGTATAATTCAAAATGGCGGAAGAAAATGACAGGAAAACTGTTCGACTAAGTAATGAAGTTTTCTATCGATAGCAGGATAATTGAAGTGCACAAAAATGTTTGATATACACGTACAGTCGATACACAGCCTTCGAAGAAAACGGTTTTAATATTACGATTTATAAGGAAAAAGGGAGTCGACCAATTTGACCTTGAGAAAAAAATAGCACCAAAAAAATATTTTCATTTTCAGTTATATCCAAGCTGTCTGTTTTCATGTTGATGAAATTAAATCAATGTTTTTTGTATTTTTTTTTTTAGAATAATTTTGTATTCTTGTCTGAACGGTCGTCCGTCGCGCGCCGGCCGCCCCTTACTCGAAATCCAAACGTGCAACTGTCAAAACGCAGAAATAGCGCGAAATATTCAGCGTGATTATTTTTAAACGCGCGACTGACCTCAGTTCATGAATGTAGTGCCAATGTCGTCGTATCTGGGTCTATGTCAGGCGACCGCGGCCTTACCGCGCTGAGGTTGCCGCCTTTACAAACCTTATATGGCCGTTTCGGATAGCCCGTGGGATTTCGGACACAAGTGGATCGATGCTATATACGTACAATTATCGCCAATAATTTGGATATGTCAAAATATTCACATACAAAAAATACACACATTAAGTAACATATACATAGTATACATTTAATGTTTTAAATTAAATTGCATATTAGGAAATGTATCTATAAAAATCAAAATTCATACTGTGTGGTCATCTTTATTGATTTAACAATTAGTCCGTTACTAATTGTACCAAAAGATACGTATTTTATATTCCGTCTGTTATATACAATATGGTTGCCTCGTCCCGCAAGATGAATAGACTTGATATTCACAGAGCGATCTCGTCAAGACCATCTGAATGTGCCATTAGAAAACAGCATTGTTTTACATTCGATGTAACCGCCAGCCAATGTGATATAATATTATAAATTCCTAATTAACTCTCTACGTTTTTTTGTGGTTTTTTATATGTCGACCGTTCCTACGCCAATTTTGATGAAACTCAAAAAGTCGAAGTATCGAAGAAGGGATTACATTGCTTGCCTTTTTAATCGAAAGGTTTCAAGGGAATCTCTTTGTATACGAATTTTACTTCTATAGGTCTTTATAATTTTAAATATAGAACCTCACCTATTTTACCGAGAATATGTTACCATTAAAAAAAACTATTTTTAAAACGCAATGTTGAAATCGTGATATTTCAACGTAGCCCTTAATAGCATACGTTTGATGCAAACGCCTAATACTTGACCTTCATTGAGTGTCAATATGTACATTGTAATTAATAAAACCATTTGAATTTGAATTTACTATTAATTTACAATAACGGATAAAAGACCAAACAGATAAATAAATAAAAAATGGTGAGTAGGCACTAAAGCGTGCTACTTTATCGCGTACGTCACAGAAAATGTTGCTTATTTAATAAAACTGATATTCACTAGTCAGTTGAAAACTATTTGATATAAATCGTTTAATAGAGGCGCTCAGTACTGGAGTTACGAATTGGCCGTGAGTGTAACCTTGCTAGCCCTTCCCGCTCGCGCGCGTGCGCCCGTCTATCTCTGTCTCCCTCCGATCGAGCGAACAGACCGACTACCGGATTCCGAGCGGCTTGTACAGACGATAGAAGAAATGAATGCATTCAGTACGTACACAGCGATGGCCACCACCTCCATACTAATATTATGTGTACGCTACGCTGAGATTATTAATTAACTGTAAAATCATTAGTGCACTTTACATCTCTATTTCTAAGCAGAAGACGGCCGGACGATATTGGCACATACATAATACACTCGTTTTCGATTTTAAAGCCCTATTGCTACGTGGCCATGTTAATTGTTTTAAAAGTATGCCCGGAGTTCTTTTCGTGGGATTCTCGAAATGAAACTATTTGAATTTGATCCATGTCCTATTTGTACTAAAATCATAGATATAACACCTTAACACTATACCTATAGTTGTCATTCCATTGTTGAATCCCTGTCTCCTGTCAAAATCAGACCAAAGACAACGGAGTCATGGACAATATCTATTATCTGTCATATATAGTCAAATTAATGAACGAATTGACGGACCGCTTTGTTCTCTGTTCGTTTACATAAACATGAGAACGGCTGTAAATATTATATAGAAACATTAGGAACGTAATATGTTTAATGCAACAAAATCGAGCTAAGCACATGTCTATTTAACAAACCTTTACACGTTCTATAAGTACGGTATCAAACTGCAGCAGATGTGTAATATACTCGTACACACCAAAGCCGCTAGTAATAACAAAAACTTCCAGTACCTCGCGCCTTTCAATTACGAGCTAGACAGAGCCTGGTACTATGGTAACCAGACAACTGAAAAACGCACATATAAAGATTAAACACATGCTTATATGGATAGTTCTCCAGACATAAAAAACACGTGCTGGTCCCGTAATATTTGTCTTGGATGAGAATCTTCCCGCTCGCGACCAGTTAAGGTCGCTTATTTGACCTATAAGTCAGTCTCATGTCGACAGTGTCCTTAGTTCGTGGCAATCCTTGGTTTCTTCCTACCCTTATAAATAATAAGTATGACAATCTATATGTATTAATAATTTAATGGTTTAAATTAAATTGTATACAAAAAAAATCCTACTAACAAAATTATATAATAAATATAATTATACAGTGACATAAATCTATTACATGCATTCATTATGTACATGTATACATATGCAAAAAGACAAACAGACTGAATCATCACTAGAAACATCAAATTTGGAGAGGGGATTTCTTTTGTGACGTAAACACCGACAAAGGAAGGATTTTTTGATATTTCACCCCTAAATGGGGTCAAATAGGAGTTGAAAAGTTGTTTACAAATCCGCCGACATTGAAGCGAACACTATAGAACTTGGTGAGCATTTTCTGTTTAAAATGAAAGTTAATGGCTTGCAAAGTTGTTGATTTTACGTCTATTATAAGATGTTTTCTTGTTTCCGCGCGAACAAAGCCGCGAGTATTGTCTAGTAACGATGCATCAGATGTGGGGCATGTTGTGCAACGTGACGCGCTCGTATTGTTCCACTGAAACTGTCCAAATGCATAATTGCAGTGTTGCAATCGACGTTGCAATAGCCTAATTTAATTTTACTATCGCGTCAGCGTTTCACTGCACTTTACTGATCTTTTGCTAATCTTCGATAATGTTATATAGATACTCGTATGTAGGTATGTAAATCATAACATTGTAGAGTTTGCCAATATATTCCGTAAGCATGCGACTGATACATTTTTTTTTGATTACGCGGATATTGTTGCAGGTCGTACTTTTGGCGATCTAAGCAAGAAGCACCTATTCATATTTAGACACTTTTTATTGGAAACAAAAAACAATCCAGCTATATTATCAATGCCGGGTATATTGTGATTACTATTTGACATTCCAACGGTATTCGAGAGTATATTTCAAAAATCACACGTATAAAGGTAGCCATTGTTAGGCTGTGGAATGGAGCAGCGTGTCGGAAGACGCACTGAGCTTCACGCAGTTGCAAAAGACACGATTGCCCAACAGTGGGACATAAAAGAGGCATTCACCACGTTCGTACGTCGACCCTCATACGCCAACGGTACGTATTACTTATCTTGCGTCAAATAAAAACTTTACTTGACAAGTTCAAAGTCACTTGAAATATTGAATTCGACTTTGTTAATTAATCGGAATGCATCTACTTTAAATAGGGTAAATGAGTTTACCTACAATTCTCATTATTGACTCGCGGATGCAATTAAATCTGTAAACTTAAGCAACTCCAGATGCATTCAACACTGGATCACCGGAGACTAGACTTCACAAGATTTGCTTGTTTTCTGCGAACATTGCGGTCAGTCCTCATTGACGATTGACAAAGGACAGCGGCCCCATTAAACATTACGTCACTGTTCTCCACAGAAGGGATAAATACACGAACAATGGATCGTTAAAAGTACTGGCCGCGAACATCTGTGTAGGCGCCGATGAAAGTCATATATTGATAAAACTCATATTTACCAAGTATATTATCATTATTTGTTTATAATTAAACTTTATTTTGCTTAATCGCAGTGATCGGTTCGCGGTCCGTCACTCCTGGGTACTGGGTTCAAATCCCTAGCGAGTTTCCAAATAAAACTATGAATTTAAATGTGCCTCGTTATAACTGTGCCGAAAAACATAATAAAGAGGCCTGCATATCTTACAGCTGTCCGGTATGTTCTCTGAGGTTTATGAAGTCTTTCTGTCTTTGTTACATCTCATTATAAGAGGAGACGGCTGTGGAACAAAAAATGATTTTATTTATTTTTTTAATTCTGCCGAATAGTAACATCATTAATAATAGCGATAATAATAATATCTGCTGACAATTCCACACACGCCTATCTAGATCCAAAATAGGTAATTGAAAGCCTGTGTTACGGTAACCGGACAGCTCATAAACATTCATATATAAAAACAATACAACACTTATATATGTAGATATTTTTATAACACCCAGACAGAACAAACAAATGTGCTCATCACACAAATATTTGTCCTGGGTGAGAATCGAACCCACGACCTCCGGTTTTGCAGTCAGAGTCAGGAACCACTCGATCTCCAGGCCAGTCAAAAAGTTAGCTTTCAAACTAAATAGTACAAGCTCTGGCGTAATATAATATATTTTGACGAGTATAACATAATCATCATTGACTTCCGGTGAAAATACCGCTTCAATAAAGATGTGCCGGCTTCCGGGAAATCATAATATTGTCATTAGGTAGCATATGGATGGAGTTAGGTAAAGCATTTCCTCATTAGTGGGTGGGACAGGGATGGAATAATATTAAAATATCGGACAATTAAAATATGTACAACAGTAGCTCGTGTAAGGTGCCGCGACAGTGGACTACTAATATTCAGAGTGGACGATATCGAATAACTACGCGAATATAATAATTATTAATGTAAATCTTGGCATATAAGAGTAACGTGTAGTACAAACATTTCAAGGAATTGTCCAAAATCAATCATCATAATCACTTTTTAAAAGTCAGTGATAATAGACAAACGTACATCTGAACCCATACTTAATTTCTATAGAGGTAGAAAGACTGGAGATTTACATTTTTCCTCTTCTGCTGTGGTCATAGTCACCACACATATTTACATCAAATCGCAGGCATCCTACTAAAGCCCAGATCAAAAGAGTTAATAAGACAAACGCGAAAAAATAATAGAACACATTTTGTTTGGTGTTGCCGCCTGTGGCTGTTTCTCTAAATTTTTACCGCTGGTAACACTACATAGATCGCTGTGATACTAAAACCGCATAATTAGGAATGCTAGAATTCAAAGTGAAACCTAGTTAAATATTATTATAGATTCAATTTTTATGTAAAGCTTAGCGTGCATATATGTAGGTAAAAAATGCACAATATAAGCATCGAAGATACTATAGCGACCACAACACTTGTGCAACCGGTCCAAAACGAAGTATTGTGTTTATTGCATTATTTGTTGACTTGGGTAAGAAAAATGTAACTTTTAAAATGTTCTCTATTACAGCTACATTTGCCAACATTTGGCCAGCACAAGTGTAGCGACATACGTTTATTTTCCCAAGTGTAGGCGCCTATCGTACACAAATAAATCATTATTCAGGGCGCAAGGTTGTGTCGGCGGAATGATTGATACTCGTATGTTTAAGCGACCGTTTTTACTATTTCATTTTTATCTGTTAGTCGTGTTTTAATAACTGGCATCTTTACGATGTTATACTTCTTTAAGCCGGACCAACAAAATTGACAGAGGGGAACAGAGATGGCGCTACGTGTAGCGCCCGCGAGAACGGGACGCGATGATGAGGCACGAAGAAACACGACTTTTAACGACAACGACTAACAACCGTTATTTTAATGTTATTTCAAACAATTGTTTTCGTTATTTTTGACAAGAAAGAATAATGAATTTCTACATGTGTAATTCAAGTTAAAGTTAAAGTATTATCCGAAACGTGACTGTCATTAGTTAGACATTCAGTTTAAATTTGCATCGGATTAGCGCGCGGCTCTCACCCGAAGTGAGCAGTGAAAGGCACTTGTGGGGCGATTTATAAATATAATCCATGAATCAGTGGTTATGACTGGCCGAAACGGTTCTGTCCAATCGGCGGCTCTACTGCAAGTACGGACTAACTTTACACTAAGGGTTTGTTCACATAAAGCCCGCGAAGCTTTATAACAATTTCCCTATCCCCTCCACGTGATCTCACTCCACCCCAATGTTATCTCCAAACATTGTTGGCTGACTTTTTCATCTCGTCCCCTCCATTTACGTAACAATGGTGCTGATTTAAGCCTCACTTATTAGAATTACTTAGGTTCATTGTTTTGAATCTTACCGGTAATTTTGTCCCGATTTATCAAACTCCTATTGGGGTTAAATTTTGTATCTCCAGCGTTGATCAATTTTTGAACGACTTAACGAGGAAAATTACGAAAAACCCCTTCCTATTTCTGAATTAAGAATGCGTACCTCATTGGATATAATAAAAAAAGTCCAAATTGATCATTTTAATTATTGTATTATGTGATATTTATATCAACTAAAAAACTTTTTGTAACAATAGAAGTTTTGATTTTCAATTTATTTGAAAAACTATCTATATTGAACCTTCGTCTAACTTCGGCCTGTCAGCAGTTAACAATATCCGTACCACCGGCCAATTGCGGTGGCCCTGAACACAGAGGTATATAACACCGAGCCTCTCATACTCGGAAAACCTTTCGCGAGGTTAAGGAAATATTCGCGTATTCGTCCTGTGTTTCGAGGATTTATAAAATAAAAATAATAATAATGACTAGAGACCAGTGATTTGTTCCCAAACTAGACACAACCTGCACCGTGGTTACCGAACAGCTGTTATAAATGCATAATAGATTTCTAAATACATATTTATCTAATTATTTTTAAGTGCCCTTTAAGATAAAAAAGACAAATTATTTCGTAAAAGATTGTTCAAAACTCACAATATTTGATGTATATAATTACACATTTGAGATATAATTACATTTGGTGTATATAATTAGATCATCTGTATTTAAACCGAAAACAATGGCTTTATTTAGTTAACGAATTTTAAATTAGTACTTTTTAAATTACGCATTATGATAAAGACGCTATTATTGTTACATTGAATCAGAAATCGTTTGAGGCTAGTTTGCACCGCAAAGGAAACGTTCAAATGATTCAACTCACACACTCGAGTCGATGAAAACTTTTATTCGCCAAGGTCAGCACTATCCATAACTATTTTAATTTGAAGCACACTGTCAAATACAGATAATAAAATATAACTATAGACTGATAACCGTAGATTGATGATTGTCCCAAATATTATTATTATATATCAAAGTGTAAAAAATTATCCAACTACAGACAAAAGAAAATTATACAGGTTACATTCGAGACTCGATCTAAACTTTACATTTTTATCGTTGTCAGTTACTATATTAAATTTAAAGTACACCTGTCAAATACAATGAATAAATCAAAACCATAGACAAAAGAAAACATTACAGGTACGCGATAGAATGATTCAAGATTAATAGTGCAAGGTTTTTTGTCAGATCCTTGCACCTCACCGACTCTAGGACGTCGTAGAGAAACTCTACTTTCATATGCTATTTAGTTAATTCGACATTATATTTATATTATAATATAGAAGTAACTTTAAAATTAGTTAACATTCAATATTCACTGCTCCGCCTCTCGCTCAACTGGCCTCTGACCGACATTGTAGTGAATGATATTTAAAAATAGTAAGCTCTTCTGTCCTAGCACCGTGTGTTTTTATTGCATTTCATGCAATTATAGTTTACGTGCAACGAATTAATATGCTCTTGATATATGATGATGATTCTGTCCGATCTCATTTGCGTCGTGGGTGCAACACGATTTTTCGTCTTTTGATTGATAATTTCTTAAGTCGACCCGTCCGTCGCCCGCGAGCCGGCAACGCCTATAATCGTCGCCCAGCACTCGTCAGCGGTGACACGAATGTCAGGCGCGGTGTACCTACGGAGTAGCTACGGAGCGGCGCGCCCGATGCCGTCAGAGGCAACGAGCAACCTTCGGCCACCTACCTGCACACACGCGGTGGCCCTCGAATCAATTTATTTAAACTTAACCTACTGATCATGACACACATTCGGCATTACGCACGCGCTGCGCCGCGTACGCTCGATTCGTGCACGAATTTCCGACGAGCCTCATCCCCGACGAATCCCGATATTTTTGGAAATGGGTCATAGTTTCCCGACAGCGCTTTCACTTTTGTTTATTGTCTGCGACGATTTTTATAGTCCATCTATATTGGCGTTCGATTCCAAAAGTATCCTATCTCGAATTATTATCCGTTTTATTACGCCGCTACCGGTAGCACGTAGGCGGGTCGATTTCATTTTGTCGTTCTCAAACGGCGCGCAATTGTGTTGTTTATAAAACAAAATTACACAACAAACGCCTATTATTTATTATACGGTGCAATGATACATTTAGTTAAACAACTCAATAAAAATAATAACGTTCAAATTGATTCGGCGAAGGCGGAAAGAGCGGACGCCAGATAGAGGCAAGGCCAGCCGTCAAGGTCTACGAAAAACTATAATTGAGGCCGAGTGAACTCTATATCGCCGCGATAGAGTCGCTTGTCGAGCGCGCGAGCGAGCGGCGGTGCAAGACAATAAGTCGGTGTTTAATGCAGCATTTTTCAGTAATAGGTAGAGATCAAGGTTATAAAACATTGACGTGTCGAGTATTACTATAAGGTCGCCGCACACGTAACGATAGCGCTACAATAGCTAAGCACACTGCGTACTGCGCAGAGACACTTGCACTATTGTAGTACCGAGGACTGGTGTCGACGTATTGACATTTCGTGTTCATTAAATGTCAAAATACTTGTCCTTTAATGTACTCTACGTTATGTTACCTATCTTCCTCGTTTTTGTTTTTAAATAAAGACATTTGGATATGCATTTGTTTAGATAAAAAACGAAATAAAGTACTATTGATAGGTAGTTAATGCTATTCCCTTGTCTGCTATTTTAATATACATACTAAAATGAGTATACATAAAAGCACAATGAATTAGTTATTTTATTAAGAACAGGTAAATATTTTATATTTCCACGTGTCGTGGTCGTCTCGCGACGTTAACACGAGCTACATTTAACTTCGCTCATGTTTTATCCGAGTCAAACATGGCGCCGATACGTTCTAAAATTGAATTGATTAATTTTGTTTTTTTTATGTGACTTCATCGAGTTCATTTTTTATTTTATTTGTCTATCTGATAACTTGTAGTAGATTCTAGTGAAGTAAGCCATGTTGAATCAATATGGCGGACGCTGCTCACAATGATGTGGCAGAATAGGTTGGAAACGCAAGGTCGCGGCTCATTGGGATATAATTGCCTACCGTTTGTCTATATCCAAATAATTCGTAATGTGAAGCGGCTCTGTGCTCTAATTAAGTAGCTCGTAAAGCGGCGATGTAAATACGGAGCAAGTGCAAAAAAGTGGGTCACGGATGACCCAAAAGTGTTTTTTTCATTAAGACCTCAATTAATTCGAGACGGAGCAGAGACAAATGGCGGCGGTCGGGAACAATGAGTGTGGGAAAGGACTTACATCCGATACAGCGTGTTAGACGTTGGAATCGCTTTGAAACACCTTCAGATTTGTATGTAGATTCGTTTGTAAACGGTTTGATCTTATCAATTATGAAACCTTGAGTATTATCTTACTTTGATTTTTACATTCACATAAATCAAACGCCACAGTACACGTCCGATGTCTCTCTCTCCGTTTCTCAATTATCATTGTAATTTATTTTGTATATTTTATTCACACTCGCTGGATATCCTCAATACAAATAAAGCACTCACGATGCTATAACACTGGTCCGAATGACTATTAGGAAAAGGAAGTCAATATTATTGAAGCTATTTACGGAGGGGCGCGGGTGCGGGCGGCCACTATCAAACTAGGCCAAGGTCAACGCAGCGGGCGACGTCACCAATACAGACTGACCCCCCAGACAGTACCGTATTCCCACATTCATTTATCAACAACGCAAAAATGTGCAGGGAGGTGAAGCTCCACTTACGTTGGACACCCAAACGATATTCAGGGCCCGAGGATACTCGAATTTCGCCGAAGGTTACCGAACGACTCACGAATTATTTGCCGCGTATTTGCGAACCGCTCTTATTGAAGGCGAACCGTAACATTGTTTACGTTACAAATTCAAAATGAGTGTAATGTCATAACAAATGTAGATCCTTATCGCGTTATGTTATTCTTGGATTACGTCAATGAATAAATATACAAGGTCGATATGCAAATTTTGTTTTATATTAATACTTTATTACGTTAATCACATTGATTTTAAGGGTCTTATCGCTTAGGATCTTTCGACGTTATTTTATGTACATGTACAAGACTGGCAAGTTTTCGTACAATAATGACAGTATTTATATCAAAATTAGAGCATAATATAGCAAAACTGTCAAGTTTCACCCGACAGAATGGACGTAATTTCGTAAATTTTAGGCAAATACTTTCTAAACGAAGACTACCTCTGCGTAAGGTACGGCATCTTGAATTGCAATACTATTTATTGTGTACGATGTGACGGTTACAATATATTATTTCGTTCTATTTTTAAAGTTTTCTACAACATCCTCTACGATACGTGAACTCCACCAACCCGACTTGACCGGCCTGATACTCTAGGCCCTTAAATCTTCGTATAGCGAGAAGAGCTCCATGCTCGAAACAAGAATAAATACGTCCCACCGAGCAATAATTATAAAATATATTGAATAAACCAATAGTCTCCTTAAACCGAGGCAATCAATTGGAAAGTGTGTTTTCTACCAACATTGTTTCTGACGTGCGTTAACAATTGAATATTTATTGCGTATTTTATGACGTACTATAAAAAAGCTCTAAAAAGCAAGCGAACGGCGGCCTTTGACTGATTTATTGTCAACCCTTTACGGGCTTTCTTAAGACAATTAAGTGGAACTACTAGCAATTGTTTTAAAGCGAAATACGTTTCGGCCACTTTACACAATGTGTGTTAGAAATTCTTTAAAAATTTTTGTACTAATTCTACTGCATAGTACGTTAAATTTGACACGTTTGGCCTGGAGCCATGTTTTATTCATCAATTTCGTTAGTTCACAGAACATTTGAAAGACACTAAACACTAAATATAATGAAAATTAAATTTTGTAAAATTTAACTATTTCAAGTGAAGCTTATTCAAGTACTTATCGAACTTTAGCTTTTTTAATGTTTAACGGAGTCATGTGTCCAGTGTTGGAAGTGTGTGGGCTGAGATAATACTGACGAGTTCTTATATTCCAATGACATTCTTACATTCAGCTTTGAAACGAATGTTGCTACAAGAATGTTGATAATAGTATAAATACTTATTTTATTTATTTAATACTTTATGTACATAGAAGAAATAACAAATACAG
>DWUN01001367.1:0-16892 GCA_018249975.1 Passova gellias | reverse complement strand
CACCTCAGGAAATAATATACAATTTATAACATCTGTAAGGTGTGCAGGTTGCTTCGCGATGTTTTCCTTCACCGTTATAGCGAGTGAAATTTAAATGTTACTTATAAAACGCATGTAATAAATCAGAGGTGCGCGCCAGAACCGCTGATTTATTACGTACCGAGGCCCTACCGGAGTGGGAGGCTGAAGTTCCAAACCGCTAGGTTATCACTGCTTCGATACAGACGTGTATATGAAACAAAAGGATACTCGTTGTAGAGCAGATCGGTTTTGATGGGCTCGCCGGTGTCGGAGTCGATATGCGGCTGCGCGCGGCCCAGCGGCACCAGCGTGCCGTCGGGCAGCGAGCGCGCGCCGTCGGGCGCCGGCTGCGTGCGGCCCTGGCCCCACGTCGAGTGCTTGCCGGTGGGCAGCTGCGTCACGTACTTCGCGCCCTTGCACTTCATCCTGCACACCGGTACACCCTGTACTTACTACCACCTCTACTTTTGTAATGCGTGCATCGAGTCGACCCATTTGTTTTCTTCACGTGGGCGTCAAATATAAAGCTCGTCGCGCTGACGAGTCACGAAAGCGAATGATAGAATTTAGCCGTAAACTAATACCTATATCCACTTGCCAGCTACTGTATGCCATCGGATTCACGCTGAATGAAACTCGCTTCAATATAGTTTTTCACCGCAATGAACAGGACTTTCAATTTCCGTTCAAATATCAAATTAATGCGCGATGTACACTTACATATCACCCAAGGCGACCTCGCAGAGCAACATTATACCGACTGGATCGCTCTTGGTCGCGCAACAATAGTTGGCGGATTTGGAGACCATGTCCGCGAAGTAGATGCCCTTGCCGAACATGTAGCCCGTCATCGGCGCCTCCGGGGGCGCGATACGCAGACCTGGAATGTGTTATTTCATTTATAAAACGCACACATCAATATGCAAATCACTCGATGTGAACGACCCTATTAATCGAACTATTTCTATATTACAGTTCATCAAAATCGTTTCAATCGATATATGTCTGTAGAGGCGAGAAATATAATGCACCATGCTAATTTAGCATCAATTTATTTTTCGGCTACAAATATTTACTCGCAGCTGTAAATAAACGTAACATAGGTTAGCTCTTGCGGCGTCGAGCTATGTACGCGGAGGATTGTCGAAAAAAACAGTAGAACAGAAACAGAAGGACGCGCGGTGGCGTCACCCGAGGGTTGCCGAGGAATTCCGAGAGCGCACGAACAATTTATATAGAATAATGTTCGGCGCGACCACCACGCCACACCGCCCCCCTGGAGACCTGTAATATTGATTGTTCAACATCACTCACCCTGTGAAAGGATGCCAGCAAAGTTGGTGGTCCGAGAGCCGTGCCACAGGAGACGTCTGTTGTGAAACTTTTTAAACGGCTTGTACCGCTTCTCCTCCCCTTCGCGAACCACCTTGAACACCTGTCATCACACGAGTAAAATTAAGTGTAAGACAAGACGAGACGTTTATTGACAGAAATATGGATAAAGATAGTGGTTTTACTGAATTTTTATCTACATTTTTTTGTAATCATTTGTAAAACTTGCTCCTAAGTTTAACTTTCTTATAATCATTATACTATAAACTGCAATTTTTTGAAAATGATATCTTAGGATAATTTCGCACACACAACCATCATATCGTTGAAATGCAGAGCTTACGTTATGGTAACCAAATCGCTGATTAAACTACATACTCCGATATACATTTCTAAACATATAATTTTACACTTGGATACAGAAAAAATATTTAAGTTCATTACACGAAATATTCATCATCGAGCATCCTCACAGTAGTAACAATAACAAAACTAAATGAGAATCTCCAATAAGAATATACAGAGCAGCAAATACATATCTACCTCTTGTACTTCTAGCCTGAAGTTCCTGTGAGTTTCCCCGTGAGTATTATCCACATACTCCAGTATCATTTTAAACTCCTCAGAGTCCTTGGCCAGCAGCGCGATGTCAGCGTTCAGTTTACGGTAGTGCGCCTCGACGGGGCTGCCTGTGGCGTCGGTGTCTGATTCTAAATTAGAATTTATTCATTTTACCAAACGGATGCGGAAACGAATTTAACGTGATAATTATCCGTTATTATTATTTAATCATTAAGTTTAGAATTTGACTTCAGTTACGGCTACAACTCTCAATGTATAGCATCTAAAACAAAAGTGTTGATATTGTGTCTCAAACAATAACATCTATCCACAAACTAACCGTATATTGGAGTTAGGTAAATAAATGACGATTGAGGAATCACAGATAAATAAATAAATATTCTTCTCAGAATTAGTGTCCATACTCTTGGCGGAATAGAGTAATATATAGACCGAAAATAGGAGGATTCAAAATTGTAAAGATGTTCATGAATAATGGCGTAGAAGTTGTTGATAGTAATGATCAGTTCCACTAGACACATCATCGGTACACTAGATACATCATCGGTACACTAGACACATTATCGGTACACTAGACACATCATCGGTACACTAGACACATCATCGGTACACCTGACAAATCATCTAACTGCAAATCACAACAGATTATAGCGATGTTTTGTGCAATGAAAATTAAAAGAGGTTTACCTGACTTCAGCAAGCTGTACGCGATTTCAATTTCCAGAAGGTTGTCCAGCATTTGAGTTTTAGTGGTGATCGCCTCAATATCCTTGAGAAGTGGTGGATTATTTGTACCGAAATCGTGCGGAATGAGCGTGTAAAATCTGCGATAACATTACCAATGTCAATACGGGGAAATTTCAATACCCAGTGCGTTTGATACTGATAGTTTTACTACTCTCTCGATGGTATATTGCTTTGCCGAATATATTCTATCGCTGCATATATGTATGTACTGTTCTAATTTTCACTATCTGATAATAAAAGAATTATTTATGCATTTTGATTCCATTAAAGTTTCAAGTAAATTATTATTTTAAACCCATACTTTTTGAATTTTAAAAATAATTTTATTAATGGTATGTTTATTCTCAAACTGTTCCATTCTGTTTGTGTCTAGTACTGTTATACCATCACGCCAGATGCCCTAACTGGGTAGGCAGAAAGCACCGAGTGCCAAATATCTCTGTCCTTACAAACCTGACGCGCTTCGTCTACATTCATCATTCTCTTCATTCATACACACCGGTTTCGGACACTCTTGTATCTATATCTTAAAGTATAAACTCCTGTGACTATAAAGAACATCGTTACATATTTTTTTCATCGAATTGAATAGAGCATAACGTCAATATAAGCTATGGAAAGTTGAATGACTAGAGTACTTATTAGTGGCGTCGACAATATATTTCTCGTTGGATTTATTCGCCTGTAACTTCTGCAGCAGTTCCGACAACACGGTGTATCCGGCTTTGATTTGTTTCTTGGACAGTTTCCCGAGGGGCATCTTTTCTGTGTCCAGCTGAGAAAGAAAACGTGAAAATAAAACACTTGTATTAATTTTATAAACAAATTATTATGTATTCTTCTTAATGTTCAAAGTTTATATTTGTGAACATTTATATATGGTTATATTTGTATTTTGTTGCAGATTAGCCTTAATAAATGGTTTTTTCTTTCTTTCTTTTTTATATCAGACGTCGTGGTGAATTAATGAGTACTGCAAGGAAAAAAAATCGTAAGCCACTCACTTCGAACTCCAATAGCGTTCTCTTCATAGTTCCGATGTCAAATATCTGGATGATGAGTTTCTGGACGGGCACCGGCAGCGAGCTCTTGGGATCCACCTCCACGGCGTTCTCGGTCTCGTCCTCGCCGTAGTCCATGTCCACGGGGAAGTACGCTTCGGGCTTCTGTTGCGCGGACACTTGCTTACATTACATTGATAAGACTTTGTGAAGGCAATTATAGTTTTTGTTGGCAGTATAATCAATATAATGTAGACAAATTATACGAGTCCCGATCCCGTGGAAATTTCGGGATAAAAAGTCACCAATATATTGCCATATAACTTCATTTATCTGCCAGCGAAGGCCCGGACATATAGAAAGACAGACAGACATATATACTAAAAAAAAAGTTTGTTTTTGTTTTAGTATCGTGTAAATAACTATAAACATTTGAAAAAAAAAACAGTTATTTTGAAATCACGAACAGATACTTCAATTCTATTTACATATATACATACATATATTTATGTATACATACGGATTATCGTGAAGGAAATTCAACATTATACTCATGCCAGTAATAAATTATTGTGATGCTATAAATTATGTTAACCTTGACAAAGTCGTGACGTTCCGACCAAGGGTTTTGAGTTTTCTCCCTGTAGAGACTTTCGAATTTCTTTACCGCATCGCGGACGTTGTTGAAATCTTCCAACTTGATGCCTCCGATGGGCGTGCCGATCCTTCCCCACGAGCGGAACATCCAATACCTGAAGCAGTTAATAATAATAATAATAATATCTGGGGACAATTTCACACACGGCAGCTGATTCCAAATTAGGCAATTCAATGCCTGCTTCATGGTAACCGGGCAGCTATTAAACATGCATATAGACATACGATATAATACTTATATAGATATTTTTATTACGACCAGACACAGAACAAACAAATGTGCCCATTACACAAATGTTTGTCCTGGATGGGAATAACCACTCGACCAGGGGGCCAATCAAGCGAGAAAATTAATCTGTTGTTAATATTTGTACTTCAGTAAACATAAAATAGCATTACATTTAGGCCAAGTCAAGAGTACAAGTCGAGAGAGTCGGAATGACGATTTTGATTAAAGTAGAACAGAAGTAAACCCTTACGTCATGCGTTTTCTTTTTTCTGCCTACCCACATGTCAAACAGGTGTGACTGCAGGTAAGTATGCAGGATCAAGACAGGACAGACAAGACAGTCAAATTTACAAGTCGCAATTTGAGTTATAGGGGCCGGTACGGGAATTTTATGAGAAGTAAAATCAAGTGTAACATAAAAGTTGAGGCGTTACGTTTTTGTTTTTGTTTCTTAACAAGTAAACTCCCGTCGTGCGTCGGAGCTGACTCACACACACTTTTTTTTTGCTCTTTTTTTCTGGTTCCGCTAAGGTTACAATGAAAAAACCGGACGGAAAAGTGGATGAACTCTTACTTGTTCCCAACGTCCGACTCCAACACTTGAAGCTTGTAGAAGGAGTTCTTGCCGGCGACCACGTCCGTCTTGCTCAGCACCACCGTGTACCTGGCGCCGTCCGCCCCTTTGTACACGTGCGCGATGTCCGCACGCCCCGAGTCCGGATCCACTGCGGTACCGCCTGTGACATGTTCGATAATAGATAATCTTCTCGCCTGGTGGTCTAGTGGTTACAATTTGAGTGCAAAAACGGAGTTCGTCGGTTCGATTCTCAACTAGGACAAACGTTTGTGCGATGAGCACGTTTGTTTGTTCTGTCTGGGTGTAATAAAAATATGTATATAAGTATTATATTGTATGTATATGTGTATGCCCAACAGCTGTCTGGGTTCCTTAACACAGGCATTAAATTGCCGAGTTTGGAATCGGATAGCCTTGCGTGGAATTGTCCCAGTTATTATTATTTTTTTACGGAATTTTGACTCAACTCAAGACTCATATGACAAACAAACAATTTTTCACCGACATTATTTAATGTCATAATAAATACATAATCATGCCTACTTCTATTTATTGAAACAGTTCTTTAAGGTTCTAATATCACAATTAGCACATTTAGTTCTTTCGAAAAAGGAAGCAGAAAGTCACGATTAACTAGCAATTAATGTAATGGTTCTGCATACAAAACGTATTTAATTAACAAGTAATCTATAAATATCTACATTAACATAAAGAAACGTAAACTACAATAAGCAAAACTGCCTTGGCGTGTGAAATCTACACAAAGATATGCCACCTTAAATATATTCAGCTTTTTTTATCCATTACGAATATTTCTTTTCTATACATAGAATTGGAAATAGACAATATTTCCATGTGTATGAAATATTCCTACTACCTTTGATTCTCAACTTGGTAGAGCAAGACTTCGGTGTGGCATAATCGCTGCCGGACCTGGCTATCGGTTTGCCATCAATAACATCTTGCGGAACTCTCTTCATTGGCTGTAATAATATAGTATATGGTTACAATTATTTATTTTACTCTTTATTGTAACCTAAAGGATTACGTACGGCGGGCTTAATGCCAAATGGCATTCTCTGCCAATTAACCCTTGGGGGATGGTGAAAAGTTGCGGTGGACGCCACTACAAAATTGAAATGTACAATACTTTATTAAAATACACTTTGAAACAATGTATACTAACAATAACAATGTTATACTATAATTGCAATCAGTTCAAATGAAAAACAAAATTGCTTTCACATATCTATATATTTTTGAACTAAATACTGAATCAAAATGCTACACAGAAAAGTTTCTGTATATGCTATTTTTTGACACATTTATTGCTGGACCGGGTCTCCTCTCACAGAGAGAATGTTTCAGGCCGTAGACTACCACTATGGTGAAGTATGATTTGATAAACTTCACACACCTCAGAAAATATTAGATACAACAAGCTGACCCGGTTGTTCTGCCATATAAATTATAACAGTATTTCTCTACTATATAATGGATTTTATTATACATATAAACCTTCCTCTTGAATCACTCTATTTATTAAAATAAACCGCATCAAAATCCGTTGCGTAGTTTTATAGCTGTAAGCACAATATTTATTTATTCATTTATTTATATCATATATTTATGTGTATTATAAACACTTATCAACTAACATTACAGGACTATGCCTAATGCGCTAATTGAAATTAAATCGTATACAAATTTCTAATATATAGGGACATACAGCGGAAAGCGACTATGTTTTATACTATGCAAAGAAAAGATGAAACGAATCTCGATAACTGTGCAATCTTAACGTATTACAATACGTAATGAAGTAGAGAGATTTATTTATCGTCATGTTTTTTTCACGCATTTTTGGAACTGTCTATTTACGCTTTATTATGCTGATTAGATGTGGAACCATTATTACGCTATGAAGAGTGTGCGGGAACGTAGAAAATGGCCCACAAAAGAAAATCCACCGTTTGTAATGTAAATAATCAACGCTTTTATTAGATGGGCTCCAGTTTAAGAAAATCTAAATAATCTACGTGAACTGCGGTCTTGTTTGTAATGTGTAGTATCTATTATTAATAATAATTATTATAATGATCCTTTAATTTCATTAAGTAGCTCAATTTAGTAAAAACTGGCGACTCCCTGGAAAATTTCTTTCCTCTCCTGGAAAAATTACAACTAGACGGACGCGCTTTCTCGCGCTAACAGAATTATTCATCACTTTGATCTCTGTAATAAGCTGACACGTGATATGTGATGCTTAAACATATTTCTCAAACACATCTATCAACACTTCACCTAAAGTGCTCCAAGTAGAAATGATAAAAATCAATTTGAAGGTCGCATTAGATAGATTTAACATTAAACGATCTGTTTAAGCTAAACGTATGAATTTAACATAAAAGTACCTATTGTGATTGTAAGTACTTATTGTAATGGATTTAAGATAAACATCATCGTACCCCGCTAGGGACCTGGATTAATGTTATGATACAATTTTAAATTCAAATTCAAATTCAAATTCAAATTGTTTTATTCATCATAAGGTACATACATACTCTCAATGAAGATCATGTTTTAGTTATCTGACTTCGACTTTGTGTGCCCTTCTGGCTATAGTAGACTGGGAGAAAAAGCCGGTGAAAAAAACTCCCAGCACAGATGATGATGATGATCATTACTAGTGATTGGGAGACAAATAAAGTGAATGACAACAAAAAGTCAACGAATATTTTCCATCCGCTAAGTCAATGAACTGACTTCAACAACTAGTAATTAATGTGAGTCATATGTTACTGTATCACATCATTTCCAGCAAAAACATTCGAAAATGGTATTACTACTAAGTAATGGTATTACTACTAAGTAATTAAGTTTAATAGTAATATGGCTGAAATTGAGGGAGGGTTATAGGGCTTGGGTTTTTTAATGATTACAGCATCTTCCACATTATCATCTTTATCTTCGTGATCACAACCATGATCATCCTCATGATGAGTCCTTGCACTCGTGTTGTTCCATTATTGAACACTGGCCTCCTCTCAGAACGAAAAGGGTTAATGCCATAATCTACCAATTAATGAAGCAGACATGACATTGATTAAGGAATAAAGGTAACCTAAAGAATGTAGATTTCCTCAGCATTACATTACATTACAGCGTTTTTCGTAACAAAGATTGTTACCATAAGCATAAAATAGCACAATATCAACTAAAACAGTTGCAAAATGTTTAAGTAAATTAGTTTTAAGATAGTAATAAAGGTCAGATATTAACATAAGCACGTTTATGTAAAACGTCGATAGTTTTTAGAATAGAGAGATAGAAAGGGTGGCGTATACCCGCACATGTAATTGAGGGGCTTAATCATTTGTAACAAATCTGTCCTTTTAAAAGTTTGATATAAATGACCACTAAAATCTAATTTGCACTTATCTTTAGAGTAATCCATTTTCATTAACAATCTATGAAATAGCTATAACAGTAGCAATATCAGGTTAATAAAAAAAAGCATAAACGGATTAAAATCAAAGTATAATTTATTACATAAAACCAATAATTTAAATAAATAACTTAATACATTAATTTGTTACTTAAGCATTTAAAAACATGACTATCAAAGTTTAATATAGCTTACATTAGGTGTAGATATCGTGTATTTTAAACCATTAGGAAGCACATTGATATTTGTTGGTGACGTGGCGGCCATTTTGGATTTTGATTTCAAATTAGAACACAATGCACACGGGCATAAAGATGAAGCAATCTCATCTATCAATGGCCCCGAAATTTGACCGAAAATTGGTTTTTTCATAGAATTAACTCTCAGATTACCTAACACTACTTTCTGTATATTTGAAGCTAGATTTAAGCATTTTAAATTTTCATCTAAAGTTGCAATTGGTGATGGATTGATATTGGTGATAACTGATCGCTTAATTGGAGATGTTTTCGTTGAAAGTGGTGATAAAATACTGGGCAAAATTGATGGTGCAACTCGCTGTGTCAATACAATCTGTAAAAAAATTATTAGTTAATATGTCTTATAAGTTGATAATAAGTCAAAATATTTAAAAAAACAGTGTTAATGGTTTTTGAAAATGTATGTATGTCATTCAGTAATAATAATAATAATATATATGAGTAATTATGTTTAAAACAGTTTGCCTTACCGGTATTAAAAATAAAGTGGCTACAATTCTTAGCACCAAATTTATTTTCATTTTTTTAATAAGAGCTAATTTACAATTTCCTTAATCGATTCAAAGTATTTTGTTATAATTGACAACTAAATGCTCGTTTTATATAAGAAAAATATTATCTTGAAAATCTTTTTCGTAATATTCTATCATACATGCGTGTTGTATCTAAACGTGTTATCGTTAGTAGTATTGGTTATCATTGATGAGGTAAATGATAATCGTACCACTAATTATCTGACATAAGAAATTAATTACGTAACACCTTGTTTAACTAATCGATGTCATCTTGCCTACTGTTGCAATTCACATTTTTGCAGCTACGACTATATCTACTTAAAACCTTTCTTAGTTTTGCTAAATGATGTGACTGCAAAAGAATAAGAAAGACATTTATTTATACAAAATTAAACTACACTAGAATGTGTATGTACGTAAGATAAGTGAATGAATTCGAAATATTAGTGATTTTCTTATTTCGTTGCTTTTTAAGTGGTTCGATATGTGTGAAAATTCTAACATTTTTATGGACAAAGTGAAGGTGTTTTTAATGAAGTGAAATGTTTTGCACAGAGCGAAATAGAAGTTCAATTTGCGGCAACCACTTATTCTCAATAAGGTAAAACCTCATGCGAAATACCATAGTACCAGATTGACTAATCTGATTCCGTGTGAGGTGTCGTGTCATTATAGTACCTAAAGAATTCGTTTAAGTATTTTTTTCGCCACTGTGTTACTCTAGCTATGGGTTCGTACTGTATTTGTTTTGTCTTTTTACGAACGAGGCTACCTACACATATGAGATTAGTTAACGAAATTGTCTTTAAACTTTTACGGTTGTAACATTTTTTATCTATTGTTTATGTAACAATATTATGTCATTTATTTTATTACACATGCACTAACCTATATAAAATGGTTTTATTATTTGACTTTAGTTGTGAAGCAGCAAGATGGCAGTGTTTCTTGTACATATCTTGTCTTTAGCTGTATTCTTTTGTAAGGTAAAATATTCTGTTCATTTGATTAATAAATTGTTCATTCGTTTTTATTCACTGAGCTCTAATTAAGACTTTTGAACATAATTATAAAAAAATGTAATATCACAAAGAATAAAAGATGTAGGCGAAAATTTGAAAAATTATTAACGTTTATTCTAAGAAGGCTACGAAGGCTTTTTCTAAGTAAAACCTTTCTAAGGTTATTTTCTTAAATATTTTATGTTCGTTTAGCTTAAATATTAATAGCAGATACTTTCAAATTAGAAGTACTACCATATGCCTTGTTTTTAATTTTTTTTAAGATATGTGTATTCGGAAATATAAATTATAATTGAAAATATTGTTTCTTTTAGGTACATTCTCAAGCGTGTGGGCCGCCTATTCTACCGCCATGTTGCCCAGCACCTGTACCTTGTCCGCCGCCCGTTCCCCCTCCTTGCTTATCACCCTGTCCTCCGGTCATTAACCCTAACCCCTACGTCACAACCATTATAGATAATTCGGTGTCGAACGCATTAGTCAATGCTTTACAACTTCTCATTGTAAGCAATCTTATCGGAGCCACTGCAGGGCCGGCTTTAGCCCCGGACACATGTTTACCAACCCTTGGACCTCTATTAGAGTCTATCGTTTGTGTAAATCCTGCACCGCCAGTCGAAGTTATCATCCCCGAATACTACAATTGCTTACCCAATTTCGAAGTCATACCTCCCTGTGGTCCAATTATAGCTTGCGGTCCCAATTTCGAACTATTCTCACCTTGTAGCCCTATCATTGATACCTTCCCTCCCCCTTTCTGCGGTTTGCCAGAATTTATATCGCCTAATTACTTCACTTATACCGAAACGATCACCCCTATCTACAGCAATTGCATCGACACAGTTCCTTTTAACATTTATAATGGATATACCGATTCCTATTGTCCAATTTATGGTATCGAGCCCATTGGACCAAACTTCTGCGGTGGTTTGACAGAAATAATTATTCCAAACTGCCCACCTATCAATGAACTCTGTCCCCCTTACTACGGTGGCTTTCCTGAAACCCTTCCGCCTACCCTCACTGCACTAACACCAAATATATTTGGTGGATTATCAGAAGTGATTGCGCCAAAACTGCCTTATCCTGTGTACGGTGGGATTCCTGAAGTGGTGTCGCCATTTGGACCATTAGGTGCGTTAGCTCCGAACTACATCGGTGGTTTAACCGAAGTTGTGTCACAAGTACCGTTGGCAGCAGAAGTCGTGTTCCCGTCAGCCCTTCCAGCACAACTCACCTGCAACTTTGGCTACTCGCCATCATCTCTACCTTGTGTGAGGGTCAATTTGGAACCCCTGGCATACGATCCCTGTGTTTGTAATGGATACGGGGGACCTATTTATTATTAATTACATGTAATATCGTATAAGTTGTTACTTAAATAAATTATGTTATTTGGTTAAAGGTTAAAGGTGCCGTTTTATTTACTTATCTTTTAAAATTAAATAGGAATAAGCTCTGAAAAGATTGATGATGGATAAAAATTGTCTTTACATATTGCTTCTTTTAATCTATTATCTTGGAACATACTCACATCTGTTCAAGTCATGTTTCCACGACTTTTATGTACTTTTTTACGGCTAATGTAAAAAAGTGTTAAGTAAAAACCAGATATTTTAACACAACAACATTTATTTAACAAGATTACAAACACAATATTATAATTTAATAAAACATTACATAATAGTTAATGAGTAAAATATAATTCAATATACATATATGCATTTACAGTAGATTGTATAAAAATCCATTGGAATTGATTACGGGCGTGTTGACATAGTTAGGAATAACAGTCGGAGAAATCACATTCAATGGGGGCAGAGTCGGTGGAATAGCGGGAACTGTTGTAGAAGGATTAGGTAGAAGTGGATTTGTACATCCACAAGATAAATTAGGTGAAGAAATAACTTCATTTATGATTGGTGCCGCCAATTGTACAGCTAAATCTGAACCGCCTTGGGTATTTTGTAACAAATTGCACACAATCATTAGCTGTAATGTATTTGCCAAGTTTTTACATACAGACGGTGAACAGTCTGTAATTATGGTCGTTGCAACAGGAGAAGTCGGAGATGCGGGAGGAATTAGAGGTGCAGGGGGACTGGGTGAT
Source organism: Passova gellias (assembly GCA_018249975.1). Taxonomy (NCBI): domain Eukaryota; kingdom Metazoa; phylum Arthropoda; class Insecta; order Lepidoptera; family Hesperiidae; genus Passova; species Passova gellias. The sequence continues at coordinate 4,391 of DWUN01001367.1, read as the reverse complement.
ATGGGTGGAATTATGGGAACGGAGAAGTTGGGTATAGTTGTTTCAATGAACAACGGATTGTACGGTTGTGGAAAATAATTTCTTGGCGCTTCTATAACGGTTTCTTGAACAGGTCTGTTGAAAACATGAGGCGGTCGGCTTATTACTTGTGGGAAGACAATCTGAAACAATATTTTTATTTTATGAACATTTTATTTCATTATTTCTTATTAATATTATACCATCCCGTCAGATCTCATATTTATTTAATTATACCACCATGAATTTTTATTTTTGATCAATAAATAATTTCAACGAAAGAGTAACAGTTGACGGATAATTTAAAATTAAATTGATCTAATATTACGGGAAAAAATTATTAAAATTATTCTTTATTTTTGGCTGTTAGTTGGACATTTTATCTATCAATCAAGCACGGAGAAAATGGAAAATTAATAAAAAACATCGTCACAAACCTGAATTTCTAAGATTGTTAAATAACATACTAACAGGTACTTGAACATTATTGTGTTAAGTATTTAAAAAATCATAATATTCAGCGAATAACTTAGTACTATGCAGTTACTACCGACGACCGGTGCGATTCACTTGCGTTAAGAATTCTTATGTTCTTTTATTTATTTTTATGTTATCTCAAGATCGTGATGTATCAGATTTTATAAAAGATGTAATATGTTAACAATGTTTTTATCGTATTATATAGTGTTGTAATGTTTAAGATTAAAGATGACAGATTTATAAGATTACAAATTAACGTATTTTTGAATATGATTGGTATTACCTACATGTACCTACACCTAAAAAAATCTCATACCTGAATAGTAGGTACCTACAAACTCAGTAAATAGTAGGTACCTATAGTCAAGTTATAGTTTATATTAAAAAGTTATGGTATAATAAGTAATAAAAATGTAATAGGTACATCGCTGTGGAATTTATTCTTGTGTTAATTGATTTTAACTACGTACAAATTTGAATGCCCCTATGCATTCATATATAGCGTAATTTGTAAAATCTGTGAGACATCTTATAATATTTAGGTCAAACCGTAAATTAATTATGCGTCTCTTGATATAAAATTCATCCCACCTATCAATCGTGTGAGAGCCCAAAATGTGAATTGCACGTTTCATTACATGCAAGAATTGTGAAAGATTGGAAGAAATTTAAATATATCCCAATTCCTTTACACCATAGAATATAAAAATGTGTCTTACAAAATAAAATATCAAATAATTAATTATCATTTATTTTACCTTTTTCAAAAATATCAGTTTTTATATCCAGTGAGTTATTTTAAGTCATGATGAATATGACAGTAGATACATACAATTTATGTGTCAATAAGTTTGGTGCAGTTGACAACAATAATGTTGATACATAATATATGTATTTTAGGATCTTTGTTAATAGTCATTTTTATAGAGGCTTAGACTCTTGTAATTACTATATGTTTGGCTGAGTATAATAAAAATCATGTTTTAAATAGAAAACATATAATGTTGTCAGCTTTGTACATTTTGCTCAATTTATTGGTACGTATCGTATGATAGTGTTCCGAGTATTACATTATTAATGCAATATAAAGCCATTTCATAGCTTATCATTTTTAGCAAAAACTGGTGTTAGGTTTCTGTTATGTTTTCCGTGCTCCTTTGCTAAGAACTAATGGTGTGCGTGAACACTATTTTCAAATATTGCTCAAAATATAATCATAATTTATAGGGTCGAAAAATCGCTTACGAAGTTCATTTGTTATAGCAGTACTACTTTTATTATATCACAACAAACAGCTCTATTTGAAACAATTGTTATAGCTATATTCCATCCGATAATTAAATAGTCATATAAGTTGTATAGGGTAATTACAACAAGAATTTCATTTTTGTTTATTCATTTTGTATTATCATTGTTACAATTCAATAGGTAGACGCCATTTAAATACCAGTAATAGTATATTAATTTGGGGCTTATACCTGCAGGGTGTTTGTAATTCTATGGTGTTAATACATACTTCTCGCTGTCATTTTGACATAAGTCACACCTGCAGGCTAAATTAGAACTTGTGACCGATTTTGGTTTAAGATTAGATTGTAATTATTTATTTACGAAATAAACGCTTCAAAAATGGTGGAAGCACAAAAATATAGAATCGAGCAAGAAATAACGACTCTAGTAAATGATCTAGACAGAAGTTATTTACGTAAAATGCAGGTAAATTTTAGGTTATATTTTAATCGCGATTTTCTTATGCAATATTCTTGATTAATACATACCTAAATACATTTTAGCCTGTCTATTAAATCTACGTTATTTTTGTTCAAATTTCTTAAACATGTTCTGAATTTTCATGACTGAAATGTAAATGATACTTGGTCGGAGGTATTTTATTTCGAAGTAACCTCTGGTATATCGCCGGCTTACGGAGGCATTACCATAGACTATACAATTTTTTTAAAGCTTAATTCTATTCAATCTATGGAATGATAAGTAATCAATGAAACTATTTTTTTATTGCTGGTGAGGGAATCAAAAAGTTATCTCCCAGTTTATGGCGGGAAATTTCTAACAAGACATTCTAAGCACCAAACACCCTTTCCTCCCTCTTCCTGTCCATTAACCGTATATTCTATCATCTATGTTATGTATCTACATAACATCTAGGTATATTAGATGTACTGTGATTTCTAAAGAACACCATTAGTTTATCACCAGTGTCTTCTTTAAAGTAGTTGTCATGGCGGCAACTTAATTTGCCAATCAATCAGTGGCTCAAGAATTTGCATATTTCATTGATAACAATTTGCCTTAGTGATTTGGGTTGTGGTAAGACATGTATATGGTTTACCAGGGAATTATTGCCGCCACACCTTTTACTGCCATAAAACAGTTGTTATTACAACTCCTGTACCAAGAGCTGACCATATCAACACCCATAAGTAGCAACACATCTGTGACTGACGTCTAATAGGGTAGATATTAATAGATACATTAATATAATATAATTCACCTATACTAACAAGTATTAATTGGACTAAAACTAAAACACGAACTCTTAGGAACACCTATTATTAATTCACACTAACAGTTCCATTTCCATAGCCTGTTAGAGGTTGATTGCAGATGTCCATTTCATCACATAAAAAAAGTTCTAATACCTACACCACGTGCTTTCAGGGTGACATGCATAGATGTGCAGCAAAATGCTGTGATGATCAGCAGTCCTCGTTGGAGAGAGTGCACAGCTGCATAGAGAACTGCACAACTTCATTAAACCAGGCCAACAATTATGTGCAGGTATTCAAACATGCATAAAGTACATCATTTAACACTTTAACTACTACTAACTATTAGTGTTTGTGAAGAAATTACATTAAAATATGTTCATATATAATATCTTGGTATATAATATATTGACATACGGCATTGGCATCTGATCTTAATCAAGGCAGAGATGCTTTGCTGCCCAGACAACTATTGTATAATACATTTCTAAGCATATACTTACACAATCTTTTATTCATATACAGATTAAATTATGATAGACAATACAACTCCTGGTTTTTATTGTCTTTTAGCGAGAATATTCCTTTTAATTCATCAGGTATTGTCCTTCAGTGACCATCACCGATGCATAGTTCAGGTGTGAAGCTATGAAATATAGCTTTTGTATAGGAAACTAATATGAATCACAATCCACTTAAATCAGTGGAATAGTACCATTTTATGTTGACAGCAATCACAATTGTTTTGTATTTAATAATCATTAGATTTATAGGCATTTATAGTTGTTATTAGACATTTTCATTCAATTCCTCATCGATCATAAAATACTTTTTTCTCTTTCTCCAGAATGAAATCAACCACTTTCAAAATCGCTTACAACGCTGCGTCATGGACTGTAATGATTCAGCCAGAGACAGGCTCGGCGCGAACCCTAGTCAAGAAACTGTAAGTACCATTTCTGTAACTGGTATGTAACTTATGCATAGATATTAAAAGAAAGCACCCTCTCATACTGCTGGCTTATTTAAGTAGGTACTATTCTTTTAACAGACGCATGGGTTATAGTGAAAAGTTAATATGGGAATTTTGCAAAACGTCACAATTGAAATTACTGAAACCGAATCATCAAATCCATCATGGTTTGCCATTATTAATTTTTTTTCCGTTCTACTTATTGGCCTACTGCTGGACTGGGGCTCCTCTCATAGTGAGAGGGATTTAGCCGATAGTCTACCCACGCTGGCCAAGTGTGGATTGGTAGATTTCACACACCTCAGAAAATATTTTATATGTTATACATAACATCTCTAAGATGTGCAGGTTTCATCACAATGTTTTTCGGTGTCAAGAGTCTCCGAAACCGGTGTGTATGCATGAAGAGAGTG
>DWUN01001366.1:0-16893 GCA_018249975.1 Passova gellias | reverse complement strand
GCAGCGATCGGACGCGTTTATTATCGGAGCTCTCTAACGACGAAAATAACAATCAAAACTACTGGATCGATTTTAATTATTTTTTCAGTGAGTGCCATAGGCTATATATTACCCTTGCGAAGCCGGAGCGGGCTGCTAGGTTTTTATATATAACGTTCACAGTTTTTCTGTAGTGTATTTAGTATCAGTATTGCCCGTGCAAAGCCGGGGCGGGTCGCTAGTATTAGATAAAATCATGCTAAAAAAAGAACAATTGCTTAATTAACATGGCATAATAACATCCCTGGAGAAGTCCAATTGCAGGGTCGTCCGTTACTCCAGAAAAAAGTTACAGGTGAAGTCGACATTAGACATAATGCATAAGCCGTCCCGGCGGACCGGGGCTGAGCTGGCTCGCCGCGCCGTCCGGAATGTCGGTTGTAGATAACATTTTAGAAATAGCTACTTCAGTTTAATATTCTATTATTATTACACCACAAAGCCAAGACCTTAACAAGATTACGGCTTGGAAGTCTTCGAATATAATGTGTACCTATGAAATGCAGAAGAAATATGTCTCCAAGGTGTTTGGCCGTAGGTTGTCGTGGCGGCGCAGTAATAAAATGTCATGCTCCTCTTTCTCCAACGATCGAGTTGTACCAAAATAACAAGCTCAACAGTAACGACAGATAGGTATTGGTGAATTCTGTCAATTCTCATAAATTGTTTGGACGAAAACCAATTGTTTTATTGGTTCTATTAATCCCTTCGGCGTCGATTCTCTGTTATTTTTCTAGCGATTTAGTCAGACGGGAGTGAGACGTCAAAAATAGGCGATTTTCCCTGACAGCCGGCCGTCAGTTAAGTAAAGCTATTCTGTTGAGTTACGTCGAATAAAAAAGTTAATTATCGCCTTTTGTGTGCCGCTGTTTTGTATTATAGGGCGATAAATTCATTCGACAAATTTTGACGTTTAAATTCAAATTGTTCTATGCATTATAAGGTATCTATAGCTTTATACGTACACTTATGAATGTCATACATTTTTGATGTTGGTCGTTTATCGGTTCTGTGCGCCTCGCAGGCTGTCGTTTACCACGAAAAAAGGAGACGAAAAATGCCACGCCTTTGCAAAAATTGAAATTGTTACCATTTTGCAGTATGCCTTTAGTCCGATAAAGAGCACCTTGCTTGTCAATATCAACCCGCTATCGTCTGCTTATAAAAGCGAGATTTTTAAACTATCGCATGGGTAAAGAAACAGGCTCGTGAAGTAAAAATATTCAATGCCAAGACTTTAATCGCTTAAACGTTTCTCGGTAAAGTTAATTTGATACTTATTGGTATAGATGCAATTTCAAATGGAAAACAATGATCATTTAAAATGTGTACTGTAGATCATCCTAGTAATTAACTCCTTATACGTTTATGTGTGTGTGTGCCTGTGAGGTGTGTGTTTGTATGTATGTGAGTGTGAGAATGAATGGAATATTGCAGTACGTTCGATTACTAGACTTTTCGATACAACTACTCTATCCTGAAATGGAGTGTACATTTACATCAGAGTTATCCCTTACTGTATAACTGCGAAGGAGCTATAATTGTAATTTACCTTGCTCGGGCACCTTAACAATTACTTGTAAATAATAAAGGAGCATTTCCCTTTCCGTATCCGAAAGGTCTATAAAACGAAATTACATGTAACGGCTGTTGAATAAGTTACCGCGTCAGATCCAATAAGCCCCGCCAAGAAAATAGGGGCTAGTGCTGCTAATTCTTCTTGGTTTTATTGCGTGGAAGCAATTGTTTATTTCCAATATTCTGTTAATCCAATTATTGTTCTGTAATGTACACGGGTCTTCGCTCACAATGAGAAGGTTTCGAGGTCACGATTGACCACGTTCACCGACTGCGGATTGGCAAACTTGAAATACCTTAAAAAACGTTATAAATTTTACAACATAATCGAAAGCGTGCAGGTATTCTCGTGATCTCCTCCTTTCCGATTACGATATTTACATCCTAAATAAAAGCGCTCGCAGCTTTGTGAGGGTTCGCCAGCATTGGAAGCCAAACCCCCGACGTGGGAGGCTTGGTAATGTTTTCTGAGATGTATGAACTCTATAATTTCTCTATGAAATAAGCAGTGTTTTTATACTGATTTTTGTTGATGAACTTTTCCCTGAATTGTGTGTACATACATAAATGCTAAGTGCAGGTTCTATCTATAATTATGATGCTTCTGATCCGTCTAGTCTCATAATGTACCGAGCGCGGTGAAGCGTAGCCGCCGATAAGGCTCTATGCAGGCCCTACAGAAGACGGATCCTAAATGAACTGACGGAAGATTGATTTATTGATCTTTGATCATTAAGCATTACGCTTGATACAGTGGTTACAAATCCTGACTGCTAAGCCGGAGGTCGTGGGTTCGATTTCCACCCATGACAAAATGTCATAAGTACATTTGTTTATATTGTGACTGTTGGAAGTAATACACATATAACCGTGTGCCAACTCCACCGATGGTATCATTATTCAATTTAAGCCATCTTTATTTGAATGCATTTGCAAATCTCGGTCTTAAACTTAAGTCTCTCGAGACACAGAATGACCAAGTTGACATGGATTTAGTGCTCCGCTTGTCTTAGGGACAGTTGAATACCTAGATTCAAACTAAATTTAATTTTGTAATGAAATTGAGAGAATTGTAATTACTTAAACAATTATTTAATAGTAGATAAGGACATCAGGCAGTTCCTAATGACAAACGAATTAATAATAATAATACTTACATATACAATGTTACAGCTAGACTCAGAAATAAATACTGTTCTCAATACACAGTTTTTTGTCATGTTTGGGAATCGAACTCACTACCCCTGGCTATTAACGTTGTAAGGTTAGACAAAAAAGTGCGCTATTAGCAAATTTCTGATAACTGCTGGTAACCGGCAGGGTATGAGCAATTTTCGTTCTTTGAGTGCCTCTTTACTGTTTCTATCAAATTGATAATGTTGTATTATTAATTTATTGCGAAAACTTGTTGGTTTGAAAAATAACTGATGTTACCAAACATTTTCAGATGAAGAAATAAGCGAGGGCTTTCGCCGAGCTTAGCAAAGCAATCGGAATTTAATGGCTACCATCCAAAGCAATTCGTTTTCACCGTTCGCTAGAACAATCCGCCCATTGTAAAGTAGTTTTATGAATCAGAAAAAGGAAGCCTAAAAAAGATAACATTTATTTTACATAAAACTGAATAACAATTTGTTTTGGACGAATATTACAAAAGTAACAAAGCAATCTGTTAACGGATATCGCAAACGTAACAAAAACTTTTCAAATAATACAGAACTTCACTCGAGACATACTTGTAACCACGTCGGCTGGTACAGAAACAAACAGCACTGGTTGTTCCTTTAACAGCATGGAGCAGCCAGCACGATGCTGAGCAGGGCCCATTTCGTGATGATTTTCATAATTTTATATTTTGTATGTATGTTCTGTTTATAGCCGCAACACCAATGAATCTTTTTTCTCTCTTTCTTTCTTTCTTTCTATATGTTAACAACAACTTATTTATGTCCACATAGTTATTCAGGTTACTCTCTCTTCAGTTGTCATCTAAAACAATTTTACATTGATCGAATACGTGGTAGTCAATAAAGCCAGACTATGTCGTCTACAATATTATTCCTGGCCATATTATTAAATTGAACTTCTCAAAGCTCCTTTGTGGTACTATCCGGTCACAAAGTGGCTTCAGCCGCGCAACTAACTTCATTTAAACTATTAAGCACAATAATATATATGTTGAATAATACATGTTGAATGACGCACAATGGCTGCCATGAATGGCTTCGTGTTAAAGTTAACGTCGGTATGCGTGCATTTGAAATTGATTAACAAATCTGTTTTGGAACTTCAATGGACGTGCATCCGTATCGATGCACGGCAACACTGTCAGAAACGGGCCGAGATGAATGTATGCCGAGTAACTTAATACCGAGTTTCACTACTCGGTTACTCGGTATGGGTTATATGGGAATAGGATCGTAAGGTACATTAGTAACCTGCTATTGGAAGTTGCTTTGCTTTGCTAATCGTAACAACCGAGGTCGCCTCTCGTATAAACGTGGACACATGCCCTTCAGACCGAAACGCGACTTGTAATAACAGCTGTTTCATGGTAGAAATGCTGAGCGGCGCTACTTCCCCGGCCGACCAGTACACGCGCCCTGCCCTGCTATTGCATTAACAATGAACTACCGCTCCACGAAACCCATGTCACAATGCGGATAACATTAATGTCGCCCTGAACGTGACACCGTAATTGCCGTGATCACTTTCAACTGAATTACTGCTCTCAAAGCCTCCACAATATACGTATTAGTTTCGGCGTGTAACACGATAATTGACTCTCAACGTAACACGTCATTTTCCTGTGATTGACGGCGAGATCACTTCTATGTCACAAGAGCTACTTCTCACGATGTAGAATCTATGGAACCTTGAATTTGTTCCGTACTTTAGAAGAGTGCTGGGAGTTGTTCATCGGCTTTTTTCTGTCGGTGTAGTCGGAGGGCGCACCGAGCAGATTAATTACAGATATCAAAATGTTTGAAGATCATTAAATGTATGTGTACCTTATTTAAACTAATAATATTATGAAGAGGAAAGATTTGATCGTTCGTGTGCATTGAATAGGCTCTGAGACTACTGGAGCGATACTCCCGTGCGAAGCCGGGGCGGGCCGCTAAATCGGAGCTTGTGGGTGCGATTCTTATTCGGAGTAAATATGTTTATGGGTTTCTGCCTGATTACTATAGTTAAGCTTTGTTTTGTTTGTAAGCAGATGACAATGTGTTAATTGTCAAATATTATTCTAGTTACACATAGGTGACTTTATGGGCATCTTTGATATCTGATTTACAGTTTTCAGTGTTGCTTTAGGGTATCCAAAAATCCTGTATCGACACCTAGCGTTCTTCTAGCCATATTTCTGACAAATTTCAACAAAATCGGATAGTGCAAGAGGATAAATGCCGTCAACAAATTATTCTCTTAAGAATCGGAATCTTAATTGAACATCCCGAAGCTCGTTGCTACACGCGCCAGCTAAATGTAATCAGTCTCAACGGGATAAGAATGCCGATGAAGGCTCTTTGACATCTGTACATTAATTTCCACTGTTAATTAGTTAAATAATTCGCATCACGTAGCAGTGCCATGTAATAGAATTATTTATTGTGTCGTTTTATAAAAGATGCCGTGGCCGCGTCTATAATTTCCGCGTTTTCATTTATACATAAAAAGGTTATATTAACTTATATGCAATTGTTTTATTAACATCGTAAATAAATGTTTAATAATTTTAGTGTACTTAATTATTAGATAGTATTTTTTAATGTTTAAAAATCGTGCGCCGTCTAAGGCCTAATGTGGATTGAGTCAATAATTCTGTAAAATTGTGAAATGTAGCGATATTTGTACAAATAAATGTTTGGACTTTGTGAATTTGGTTTATGAACCGAGTACGTACTATATATGAACGGACTGCGTACTGTTTCCAATCAACAGTGACGATTCAGCGAGCTTTCAGTACACGGCCGTTATATTGAAAGCTCTCTCAATCGGTATGAAAGCTATTAACTAATTGATCGGACTGGTACATCGCGACTGTAGCGGCGCGTAGCGGCCGGCGACCGCCAGATGGAATCGGGCCCTTTGATGTGTTAATGGTTAATGGTTAAATCAAATAAATTTCCAACCAATTCACCCACGTGGAATAGAGTTTTCGTTGGTTAATTAACTAGGTTTCTAAGTCAGTTTAGTAGCCTAAGTTACACTTTAAAACATTAGCTATGTGCCAGTGAAAGTCCCGTCAAAATGTCCCGTCAATCGGTTCCGTATTTAGCCGGGATACAGACAAATACACAAGTATTTGAAGAATTGTTTTTTGTTCCCTGTATCGGATATATACTTTTAAGTTTCATGTGTATTTAGTAAATAGCTTCCTTTTTCAGATTACAAAAACACTTCAATTGAATTATATCACTATAATGGACATAATATTAAGGTCAATATTTATTAAATTCCATAATAGGTTCTAAGCTGTTTACATTCTTACAAATACGAGTAGGTATCATAATTGGATGGTTCGTACGTAACGATCTTCGACAGATTTTTGTTTTGAACAAACTTTTATCCGAAGTAACTTTGATAGTTTGTTCGCTCTTAGATTTGCGAAGCTAATGGTCGACAACAGACTCCATTTGCGACATAAGCAACGTCATTAGCTTGCGTTAGTATTACTTCGTGTTAGTATTAAAAATAGAGCAGGTAATATAATGAAATTCGGTAACACGTACACACAGATGTTTATCTGCGCGCCCGCGACCTCACGCCGGGTGGAATATGCACGAGATGTAAAACGAAAGATAACTTTGTTACTAGTTTTCGTAACTACAATTATTAAGAGTGTTTCTATTTTTACTTTGATATTCATTTTTGTTTTTTTTGGGTCCAAATGGTCCTAGCGCTTCCTGGTTATAGAGAGATTGAGAACCGAGTTGCCGGCTACCGTTCATACCAACGAAACGACCTTGCCGTCACCTTGAGGCTACTATCACTTTGCCAAGGGTATACGATTACAAAGAAAATAACTGTGATGAATCATATAACATGCTCTTAATGTGTTCATGGAAAATCCCTGTGTAGGACTGTGAGTCTACACTAGTAACGATCTACCCTACGAATAGTTAGTACCGTCGTACGATAGATGGCACTAGTGGTTCTCAAATATAGACACTGTGGTTTTATTTGACGAGGTAATTAGCGTCCCAAGTCCCAAACACACTAACGATTTGGGCCACTTATATGAGCTTACCGAAATAGGTCCGATGTCGATGTGAGGACAACATTCTAACCATTTTTAGGGTGTACCTAACATTGAAACTAACGGCTAAATCTTATTTCTATGTTGAGTATCGTAAGCTGAGCGAGCGAGTTATTTTTTATCAATTGGGATAGTTCCACACGTTGCTACCTGATAAACATACATATTGTACAATATTATAGTTATAGATATATTTTTATTACACTCAGATACAGAAAAGATGTGTTCGTAACATAATGTCTACACGGGAATCTAAACCACGACCTTCGGTTTGCATTCTGGTACTGTACCGCTGGATCGAGAGGGCAATGTTAGTTTCGATTTAGTCTAATTGAAATAACTGAAAACGGTAGAAGTAAGCGGCTATTTCGTTAATATGCGACCGGCTTACGGAGTCAGTGCGGTGTGCGCGGAGGGAGATAGCCGCGCGGGTCGGCGAGAGGTTAGAGAGGCTTTTGTCGGATTGAGATTTTATTTTAAATCGCGCGCCAGGTAACTTGTTGTTGAATTTACGGATACCGTGTTTTCTGACTGGCGTTTATCTGTTACTTTAGGACAGCTTTGAATTGTATTTGTTTTGGTTTTCCTAAATATTTTACATTTACTCGGATTTAGGAAAACATAAATAAAGAAAGTTTGGAAGCATGAGATAAACAGGAATTGTATGATATTACGCTGGAAAACTGCGGATTGGTAGACGCACATCTCTGAGAACTTTAAAAACTCTAAGAACATTTCCGCGAACTATATGGAGCATTTATGAGGACAGTTATGAAAGCCAAAATGTAACAATACGAGGAATCGAAGGCAGTCTAAAGGATTGTGTATATTGAGAAAGAAGGCACTGTGGCCGTCTAAGTCACAAGACGTAGCGTTTATATATTTTTGTTAAAATTACGTTAATTAAAACCTATCACGCAGAATATCTGATTTGAATCTTATCGACAATGTTTGTAAATCAGATGTACGAAAGATGATTCGCGTAAGAGTGTATGTATTGGTGTAATAATGAGAAAGGGAATGCTCGGATAATTCGGATATGAGGAAAGTATGGATGATCAAAGAATGACAGTTCTGATATATAAAGCGTGTATCGATGAAAATAGGTGCCGAGGAAGACCAAGAGATTCCGAGCTTAGCCAAGCGGGTCAGATACTGGCTGGTGGGGGAGTCAAGAGTCTTCGAAACCGGTATGTGTGTGTATGATATGAAGACCATAGAGAAGAGAAAGAAAGAAAAAAGAGTCGCTCGGCGCTCTCTGCCTACCTCGTTAGGGAAGGGGCGTGGTTATTATTATTCTTGTCTTTCATTAACTGTTTCTATTGTACTTTATAATGATTAAACAGTTTCGTAATTGAAATCAAAATTGATTTTAATTTATCAAGTATTCGACATCGCATACTAATAACTGCAAGTTGCAGTGGTGTAGCGCCAGGTGGCGTGCACGTGCAGTGAACATGCAATATGAATGATCTAATTACATATTATACTAGTTAGTTCTTGATGCGAGCCTCAAGCGAACTACGGGAGCGACAGAACTTAATTTCAGCAAACACTACAATGAGCGACTTAAGATTTTGATTTGATTTCATCAGATTTTGTGAGTCAGATTACATGTCAGATGACGATACGAATATAATTAATTTCATCTTCTTTGATCCAACGAAATTGTTATAGTTTTGGTTGCAAATTCGTGCTTCGAAGGGCACGTTAAGCGGCAGCAGTGGCTTAAACACCTCCACCAGACGAATCGGTGACTAACCGGTATCTGCGCCATTCTGCACCGGAGCAGCTGGGTAGAATAGGTTTATTCTAGATCTTCTGCAATCGCAGCAAAACCTTGTTCAGCAGTAGGACGTAAAATAAAGTCGCAGCTAAGGGTCATCAGTATTTCGCGTACTGCTGGATCCGACGTTAACGCATGCCCTATAATGAATGTAGAACCAATATCATATGAGCTGAGGCAGGGATCCCGTTATCGTTATTAGAACGCACCATTATTTTCCAGTCAATCGCGCCCTATTGCGTCTTACACCAGTAATCCCGGGGGCTCCGGGAGGCTTCTGGGGACGATCTTTAACGCTTGGGCGCTCGTCCGTAAGACTTTCGCGAGTTGTCAGCTTCTGAAATTGATTTCATGGTGATCATTTAAATGGGGTTAACTTTCCCAATGTATAACGCTTATATTGTCAGTTCGATGATAATGTCGAGTATCTCATAATGCCTAATAAGTTGGAGCTGCCAGACATTGCCATCTTATCCAAAATTCGGCAATGGTAGCCCGATGGCGGATAAACTTCATAATATAACATATGTCTCAATACATACTTACATTGCATACGGAGAAATAAAACATTTATTAGTCAAAGACAAACAGAGAGTATACTGACACAATTTTTTTTTGTGTGCGTTTGACTGCAAGCTCAACTTATTGTGAAAATGTATCCCGCTTCCCTAGACAGTGCCTATTCGCTCTTATTTTGAATAATGCCAAGTTATATGTATCAAGAATAAATATAATATTAATAAAATATAGTATTAGGACAATTGTAATGAGAATAAAAAACTGACTTTATGCTGTCAAATATTAGCAAGCATGTGACGCAATACTGCGCGCATATAAGATAGTATATAGTATATATTTATGTACTGGAGTTGCGTAAGACGTTGAATAGTCTTGAGCTATAAATTAACTGTTGGATGAAATGTAATGTACAACTGAAAAGTAAATACGCGAACTCATTCCTTAGTGGAAGACATTATTAATGTTCGCTCTAGAACATATTAAACCACAATATTTATCCTAGACTTGAAACTGCCAACCTATACATTTACATATTTTGAACTCATTTCGAACTACATTTGTATAATTTTTGTAGATCAAAATATTTTATTACGTCTTCAATAAGTGGTTGATAGTTTGACAGTAAATTGATTACAGCGCCATCTTGTGTCAGACACTAAAAGTATTTATTTCGCGGAGACTTGAGCGTTTTGATTTAATCCTACAAATACGTGTAATCGCAGTTTTCTCCTGAACTTTTATAATGTTTTTGAAGGTAGTTTGAAAGGATTAGAAACGGCCAGGGACTAATTGGTATCAGGTGGACATTTCTGAAGTTTGCCATGAAGGGGTTTAAAACTTCTACTTGACATAACGGAGACTTGGTGTTGTTTTCAATAATTTCAAAAGATGCGTTGTACAGTCCTTCATATCTCCACTATTGCAGTAGTAGTATGGTAAACTCCAGAGTATCATCTGCCGGAGAAAAAACATAAAATGTAGAACATAAAAGGAACCAAGGAAAAATTGGGACTCAATTTCATTATTTTCTTACACAAATTTATCATACGGATTACTTTTATTCATAATGTATCGTAAAAAATATATCTAGACTTAAATAATCTTTCATCGCTCATTTCTGTTTTATTGTCTTTAAAAAGCGCAATAAAATCTAATCTTTTCAGACCTAAAAATAGAACCCGCCATTTCGAAGGTGGAAATAATTTTTCGTCGTAATCCGATAAAACGTGAAAACATGGCTAGCCCGCGCTCGCCTGGCGTCGTTCCTACTGAACCATAATACGGGGAGTTTAAGTGTCTCACCGTTATAATGAGGGGCGTAACAAGGGTCGTCTTGAGCGTTTAAGGATCGCAAAAAATAAAAAATGTATCATTAAAAAAGGACCGACCTCCGAATTTCAGTCTGATACACTTTTTGTGGATTTACGGCCACCGAAGCTCGTAAGTCACGCGTCACGATGATAAATTACGGAGAGATGTATCTACTTGGTCGCCGCACTAACGAAAACTTGGTGGATACACTTTTTAAAAATTAGAAACAAAATAGGCACATTAGAAAGATCATATACCATAAAAGAGAACTAGGGGAAAGGGTTATGGTGCAATGAACAGTTTTAATTTTATCTAATAAGAAAATATTTTGAAAGCGAATTAAAGGAAACCAATGAATAATTACAATAGATTCCCGCGGTAATGAGCTATGACTTTGCCATGGGGATTTAAATTTTCAAACATTTTACAAAGATTAGCTAATTTTTCCTTGAACTTAATTGGTTCAAATTTGGTAGACAGAAAAACATAAAAATTGGAACAACTATCTGAGTTTTAAATAAC
This sequence comes from Passova gellias, assembly GCA_018249975.1. Classification (NCBI taxonomy): domain Eukaryota; kingdom Metazoa; phylum Arthropoda; class Insecta; order Lepidoptera; family Hesperiidae; genus Passova; species Passova gellias. The sequence goes on along the minus strand of DWUN01001366.1, from coordinate 5,875 downwards.
CAATCTCTCCTCTTGTATACGCCCATGACAGCAATTATCTATTCCCTTAATCCCTTATCATTATTCCCTTATATTTCTAGTGCTCTTTATTTTGATTATCTAGGTACATACACTTAATAGAGGTCATACATGTTTAAGTTATCATTCGTATACCAGCCAGCAGATAGTTAGTTATCACGCCATCTAGTGTCGGCTTTAGAACAACATGATCTAATAACAACAATTTAGGCAATTTACACAGATTAATTAGATCAGCAGCAATTTCACTGGCTCGTTTGATACCTCAAAGTTGTACTTTGCAAATTAATGTTCTACGTAGTCACATTTTACGTTTACTTACCAGCCCAGTCGTAATTAAGAAGTTTCTTGCTCGAAGTAGTTCGTGCGTGAACTCTCGCCACGCAAGCGAGAAACTTAATTACACTCCAAACAAAACATGTGTAAAAGCGTTTTCTCTGGCTATTTGTAAGGGTTAGTGGCAGTGGTTAAGGCTCATCGAGGCTGTATTAAGAGAGAAAAATCGATATAAATAGTAACAAATAGTAACTGGGAACAATTCCACACACGGCTATCCGATTCCAAACTAGGCAATTAATGCCTGTGTTATGGTAACCGGACAGCTGATAAACATACATAAATACATACATTATAAATGTTTATAACATACTCTAGGTGTGCAGGTTTGCTCAAGATGGGATTCTTCACCGTCATAACGAGTGATGATATTTAATGTGTTAAGTAATAAAACACAGGTAACAAATCAGACTGCGTGACAGGATTGGAACCCAGACCCGATGGAGTGGGAGGGTAGATTGGCTTGCTATAATAAGGCCTAAAACCCTCTCACCATGGAAAGTGACTTCTGTCCAGCAGAGGACCAATAAAAGAGACGGAAAATAATAACATATCCTTTGGCTATAGTCTCTTTTTAATAAACATTCCTGTCTTCTCCTGTCTTGACTTGTCCAGCACTGTTCCACCCCGTTCTATCTTACACTATCCTGTTATTAACAGGAAGTACTGCGGTTACAAAATGTATCGGCTGAAAAGCTCGAGTGAAAATAAGCAGGAGCTTTTTATAATCGCCGAGGATTGTGTTCAGCAAAGTTCGAATACATTAATGGGCTATTGTGTGCCTCGAGAACGCTCAGGAATTACTTAAGATCCCAAAAACTTTCGAACATTATTCGGAAAAATCGCAAGTAGCCGCTCGGCTTACTCGTGTTTTGTATTCTCAGATATTTTTCAATGGAAGGGAATTTTTTTGCGTTAAGTGATTTTTGCCAACTTTTTGAATTTCTCTGACATTTGAGAAGTTCGTTCATATTTAATAACTCGTAAACTTTGCCTAATGTACCGGCAAACGAATGTCGAGCAATCAGTAACCAGTAAGTTGATCCAATTTTTTATGTAAATTGATAACAAGTAAACAAAATTTACAATTTTTAAAAATTCTGTAAACAAGCTACATAGATATGATGTCTAATATTGTCTTAGAAGGTTTGCCATCTGACCCTCAGCTATGTAAGGTCTATAAAATGATGACTCGCAACAGTTAAACTACATGCATGGATTTCTAAATTCATTCCTATATAGCGAATTTAACACAGAAACGAAATCGAACCTACGACCTGTGGTTTTAAGGTGTATCAGAGATAAACCTCTCTTAAGGCCCACAGCTCACTCCAGTCTCCGGCCCTGCCGGTCCGCCGGCATGTCAAACCTATATTATTTTACAAGATGACGATTATATTAAATTGATTGATAAAAAATAATGAGGGCGATAGGGCGAATTATTAATAATTGACATTGGGCTGCGAAATTAGACGCAGAATTAATATCGGCTTAAAATTTATTCAATATTGAAGCTTCTGGAGTGTAATGAATCAATATTAATTAACACCGCAAATGAAATTTCGAGTGGGCGCCAGATATTCATTGTCCTTACGTAGACTTTCACTGAACGCCTGCCGATACTTATTTTTGGCGAAAGCTTCTTGGTATGTAATAAAACCATGGAAGATCTCGAGCACTGCCGTTTGGTTCTTTATTTCTGGCTTAAACTAATTCACGCAAACGGTCCCTAACCTGAAGTTCTGCTCGAAATTTGCCGCAGAGGTCCATGGACGGCAGCGGTCACTTTGCTGCGTGCTTAATTGCTATTCTCTTCACATAAAAATAAGGAAGATTGACATCCACAAATGGCGGAGCTCCTCTCGTAATATCTTCCTGTTTACGGGCGTTAAGCGTTTCTTATTTCCTTCTCACATCCCACCGGTCGCTTCCTGTGTCTTTGTTTGCGCGGATTCTTAAATAATAATTTCCCTACAACCTTACATCCTGTGTTGTTTGTTTATTTCACCTCATTCAAGGGTGAATCGGAACTGTGACGGAACTTGGAGGTCGTCGGTTCAATTCTGGGTGTATTATGTATGTATATATGTACATAATATGTATGTTTATCGGCTGTCCGGTTACCGTAATACAGGCATTGCCTAATTCTGAATGGGACAACTTTATCTGGAATTGCCCCCAGTATTGTCATAGTTTTTTTCTTTCCGATCATGACGTTATTAAATGAAATTGTTTAATTTATAAAAAGCACAAGTGTTTTCGGCCGGATGTGCGAGTGTTCAAGCCTGACTCCGCCGGAGTGAGAGGCTGGAATTAAAACGACTGTTCTATTTATATACCTTGAACATTTGGTAAACATATCGAGTTACTTCCCAAGACTTTGGGGAAATCCATATAACGCTTTGTATAATGAATATCTAGTTACACTTACCTTAATTGGGAATAGGTCATGGATTATTTCATTACCTACTCCTTACTTATAACTTTTTATATAATTACTTATAACTTATAACTGATATTAGAACAAAATGTCTTATTGTATTCGATCACTGTCAGCTTTGATATGGTTGAACGCGAAAGAACATTCTCTCCAATATCTTAAACGAGGCTGGAGGTTCTGGAGATAAACGTCACATAGCAGATCCGCTAGCAACGGAGCAACGTGGTGAACTGTGCTTTGGATCTTCCCCAGTGATAACGAGAGACCCGTTCTGAACAGTGGAATTAAAAAGTTAGGCACGTAATAGATACCTAATTTCGTCTGCGTCCATTATAGTTTCTCATTTGAACCGATTATAATGAAATTGAACATGGAAACAGTTTGAACAATGGGGAAGGATGGAGGATGTCTTTTTTATAAAACGTTTTCCGCCAAAGTAACGTTTGAACGGGAGATTATTGCTTGAAAAGTTCTCGTGACGGGAGACCGAGGGGGCCATTCGCAACCAAGACGTTCCTGAAGAAAGCATTATTAACAGAATTGATTTGAAGGAATTAGATTATAAAACTTCGAGTAATACACAAATGATCAACAAAAATGTGCCTCCTTGTAATTTTGTAATAATTGCGATCTTAAGTAGGCAATCTGTTTATACATCACCCGTATCCGAGCAATGCATTTTGCAATTGTTATCTGTATGTATGTTTGTATGTCAGGAGCCTCCGAAAGTGGCTTGTATGTGTGAGGATAGCGTCGAACGTAGAAGCGAACCCGCGGGGTGCGATATTACCTTACAAAGAAAATTTTTATTTCAGTTCAATTCGCATCAGCTTATTACCATCTCTAATATTATTTGATCATTTCGTTTGATCATGAATCTTTTGATTTCGTAATAGAAATACCAATTTTGAAACAGACAAAAAATGAGCACGATATTATGACGGGAGCGGCCAATAATATTAAAAAGCAAAAAAGGTACCCTTCCAGTCGCAGGTAATTAAAGCTAAGTCCAACGAACAACGGCCCGCGAGGCCGCCGGGGTCCATTCATCGAGCTATGCTGCGTATATCTGATACGGGGCTCTTAACTGCGGCCATTTTATTCGATATTCGCTGCCGATCGTATTTCGTGGCTGAAAAATTTATTTCACATTCGTGTTTTTTCGAGTTCATCGAAGTCAATGCATTACATCAAATTCAAAACGCCGCCTATCCGAAAGCTGAATTTCGAAAACTGAACAGGAGACAGTGAACAGGTAGCCTTTGATTAGGTTTGCGAATAAAACAAGAATAAATAGATTTCAAAATTACTTAATCTAATTAGTTTTGTTGTTTTTATAAACATCTCGCTTATTCTTACTCGTAAGTAACTTATCTTACAAAAGTCATACATGTACAAAAATCATTTTTCTACATAAATTCAATTATCCGGATTGTCGACGATTGCTTCGGTTAATCCGGTTAAAAATTGACGGATTCTCTACAAACAATCGGCGACAGTCGAATGCGGTAATATCCTCAATATTATAATCCCTTGCAAGTCTCTGGCAACTCGAATTATAAACCCTCCACATGTGCTACCGCGCATGTTCTTGATGTATTGTCGGAGTGTGTTCCGAATGAGGCATTATGACGTGATATTAAATACACAAGCTCGAATAATAATGTACACTTCGCGTATATTCCATTGAAATACTGGTCGAAGGTTATTTACGATTAGCTGTTCCTCGCGAAACACCGCGTAGATTTCAATCTCGTGAGAATATCAGGATAAAACGTATCCTATACATTGTTCTATAACCTCCTCTATCTTCTAGTGTAAGTCCCATTAAAATCGTTACAGCCATTCCCGAGATTAGCCCGTACGAACAGAACGACAGCCATACAAAAATGTATAAAAAAAATTGTGTTTTAGTACCGTGTAAATAACTGTACGCACTCGAGAAAACACACTTGTATTTAAATCACAGACAGACACTTGAATTTTATTTATATTTACGTGGATGATATGGTCACCATTCATTGCATAGATTGAAAAGTTAAAAACGACCAACATAACATATGCATGCTTTTGCATAGTTGCATATGAGATATTTTTTAATAGTACCACACGGGGTCGAGATAGATTGTGTCTCTTTATGTAATACTAGATTTTCAATAACAGTTAACGTAAGCGTAGTCGCTAACATCAAGAGAGACATCCTTCGACGAACCGCGCCGCACTTAAGACCTCGCGGTTTAATTTCAGCCGCTTCAGTGTGAAGAGGTTCTGATTGCGCGTATTCACGTCATACGAGTACTTTGTACGAAACATTGTATACAGCGGTGAGGTTGAGCGGAGCGCGGTGAAGGGGACTATCCAAATATATTTATCAGTAATTAACATCCATAACATTGTACGGGTGATCTTGAGGTTACGAAATCTGTCTGCTAGCCCAGGGATAGTGGGTTCAAAATTTGACCACGCACACTCTTGTAAATACGTACATAACAGAAAGGTACAGATAAAGGGCATAACGCTTTTTTCTTACGTGACGAAAGTATACGAAACAAATTGAAACAATCTTAATCTACAAATCGAGTTGAAAATAGCGTAAGGAAGTTCATTCGTGGCGGGAATGTTGGGAACGCACATAACATATTTATATATTCTGTGATTACTATTGATAATATAATTAGTGTTCGCGAGCTGTGCTTCAATTAGGGCCCTACAAAAATTAGATAAATAAAGACTAAACCAAACTATACACGGTCATTTATAAGCGTTAATTTGTACCTAAGAGTCCTTTAGAACCTATACATAACTTAGGAACGCTAACAATCACAGTTCTGTATACATTGCAGCGTCTTCTCACGGACATTATGTTCTGTCGATTCTTTGTCAATCAAGTTATTTCTCTGGCTTCTTGGTCTAGTGCAGAGACCCGGCTGAACCCAGTGTTGGGTTCTATTCCCGCCTAGGACAAACATTAGTGTGATGAGCCCATTTGTCATGAGGCGTAATTAAAATACCTCTTAAGATATACATAGTATGCTACCTGTAGGTATGCATGTATGCATATATGCATGTATGCATATATGC
>DWUN01001365.1:0-16896 GCA_018249975.1 Passova gellias | reverse complement strand
GTGCCATTACAACCTACTTTTTACTATGATAACAGAATTTGGTCCTTCGAGCCGGTTCGATCACATATGTTGATGTTTCGATTATATTAAAAACACTTACTGATCGGCGGCGTAATGTTTGGGTTTCTGCGTGGCCAGAGTGTTGGCGCGTTGCGCGAAGGACGCCAGCCGGTCGTCCTGCGCCGCCAGCCTCGCCTCCAGCTCCTCGTGTCGCTTCAGCAACGCTTCTGCTTCGTCCACTGACGACTGTTACGAATGTAAGGATAATATGTAAATTGAATTACAGTCATGCTGATAGATTGCTATCTATGTGTATAAGTAATGTGAGCTTGTACGTGTCTTGTCTATGTGAGAAAAGTACAGAACTGTATTGTTACAATCAGCAACCACAGATAATTAATTAACACAATACATAGTAGATTATAGATAGATAGACACACACCATATGACCTGAAGCAGATCCAAAAGCAGTAGTTGCTACAAAGCTTAAACAGTGAATTAGCATTTGAAGTAGTCTGCGTGTTAAGAGGACTCACCCCGAAGTCGTTGTAGTCGAGGAAGGCCTCGTGCGCGCCGGACGAGGCGTCGATCTGGTCCGCCTCGCGATTGAAGCTCTGCAGCTGCAGGCACTGCTTCAGGTACGCGTCCTTCTCTTGCCACTCTGGAGAACAAATAGGATCGCTCTATAGATTATTATCATTATTATTGGTCTGGACTCGCGGTCGATCGGTTAAAGACCCTGACTGCAAAACTGGAGTCGTAATAAGAAATATCTATTAGGGTGTTGAGACTATTAGGTGTGTTGGGACTATTAGGGTGTTGGAGGAAAGGGAATACCTTCGTTGATGGCGCGCTGCTGCTGTTCCATATGCTGGATCTTGTCGGCGACGTCCGCCAGCGCCGGGTTGGTGGCCAGCAGCTGCCGTCCCAGACCGATCACCTCTTTGCATCTAGAACGCAACAATATTTTGTAGACTTCGACCGCGCCTCGCCACTAACTAAATATAGGTTGGACTTTCATACATCCAATTCCCACATGGGTTTAAATATCCCTTTTTGTCGTGGAATACAAAACAAATGCTTCCTTAGTGTGTGCCTATATCATAGTAATGCATGTGCCCAATTGCTAGTTATAGTGGTTCGTTCAGGCTGTGCGATGATAAATCAGGCAGTCCAGACAAATACAATTATCTACTAAAGCTGTATACGATAGTAAACACCCCCCCTCCCCCTCCCCCCTATGCTCCTACAGCGTAACGTGCACACGCAGATACAGTAAGGCTGTAGCCTACTCCACGGTAATTTGCAAAGCTTAGTATTGTTGTTCGAGGATTAAAAAGCGAAGGGTCTCACTCGTCATCGTGCGCGCGGATGTCGTCGTGCAGCTCCTGGTGCTGCTTGTGCAGCGCCTCCGCCGTCGCCACGTCCTTCGCCGTCACCTCCTGCGACAGCTGCTCGCGGACTTTCTGCGAATACACAAACACCGTCATTCACAAAATGTACGTGAAGAGAACATAACGCTTCTTCCTTACGCGACGAATTTTAAAATTCAAATCGCATCGGTGTAACAGTGTGTATCGGTGAGAGGGGTATGCGCACCTGCAGCCAGTCGTGCAGCTGTGCGCTGCTGTTGCCGAAGATCTGGTGTCCTACGGCGCTCTCGAGGCGCGCGCGCCGCTCGGCCGCCTGCGCCTCGCAGCGCACCCACGCCTGCTGGATCTCCCGTTGACGCGCCTCCACGTTGCCGCGCTCCGACGGGTACTGCGACTTCACGCTGACACAAAACACACACGGTTACAATAGTCATAATAACACGCTCGGCTATCGGCTCTCCTCTGGATATCACAGACAGACACTTCAATTTTAATTGTATGCTTTGATTTAGATATTTATATATGTATGTCTGTCTATCAATTGTCCGGTTAGCATCAACACAGACATTTGATTGGAGTTACATTTGTTGGCATATTGAAATATCCTTACCTATGTGTGTCGTACCATTGCAAAAGGCTGCATGGAAATATGAAACGATCCATTAATTAATTACCGAAAGTTATCAGGTAATTTTTATTTAGGATTTCTAATATCTATATCCCATTGAAGTGACCGCTATAATGTAGGGAAGTTAGGAACGGGAGTATGACACATAGAGGCGTTGAATAACATCAGCTTATAGACGCTTGTTTAGTGAAGTGAGAAGGGGGGGGTTTAAGCAATATACTCACGAGTCGGCGAGATGCGCGACGGTTGTGACCTTGTCGCGCAGCGGCTCCAGCTCGCGCTCGAGCTGAGCGTGGCGGCGCTGCAGCGCGCGCACGGTGCGCAGGTCGCCACCCCCCGCCGCGCCGCCGCCCGCCAGCTGCTGCGCCTTCTCCGCCATCCACTCTAGCGCCTCGTCGCACGTGCGGTTGAACAGCTCCACGCTGCGCACACAAACAACACACACATTTACGCACACAAACACCTGACATGTTTCTTTGGCCTCTTGTACTTGCACTGGTCTTAATAAGAAGTACATTTCAGATGGATTTCGTTTGGTACATACCGATTTATCCAAAACGCAATATTGTTTATTCGTGCTTAATTTACAGCGCATCAATAAACTACTTGTCCTTATTAGCAATTAAGATCACTTACTAATAACATTCCAAGTTAAATTTACATTTCACAGAACACTCACAAGTCACAGCATACCTCATAAAAAAAACCTTTTAAAGCCTTACAATTGTAGTTTAAATGATATAATCAATTTTGTTATCTACTTTCCTACGTTGTTAAAATCACTGGTTTGGTGACATAACATACCTGGAAGCGCCCTCCAAGCTCTTCTCCTTTTGCTGTTTCAGCCTCAGCAAGCGATCCCACTGCTGGCGCAGCTGCTGCTTTCTGGCGGTGGCCTTGGCGGCCTGGCTGTGCTTGGCCGCGACCAACTCCTCGGCCGCCGCGTCGATATGCTCCAGACGCTTAGACGCCGCCGATAGGTCGGTCACGAATTTCTGGAAACGAACATAATCATATCTGCCTGTAGTTATGTTGTGACAAACATACATACTCTCACACACTCTTATAGAATAAAAAAGGGATAAAACGAAAGAAAGTCTCTTAGAGTGGGCGTAACGTTTTTACCTTACGTGATGGTTATTTACCATTGCATTTGTACCGCGAGGACGGACCTTCTAAGGAACTTTGTTTCAAAAGAACCTAATTCTCACTACATTCAAATGCATATAAAATAATAATAATAATATCTGATTCCAGGTGAGTCAACTGAAAACGGTGTTATGGTGACTAGACAGCAGATAAACATACGTAGAATACAAAACTTATATAGATCTTTTCATCAACGTCAGACACAGAACAAGCAACTGTGCTCATCACACAAATGCATGGTTGTTCCGGGTGGAAATCCACGACCTCCAGTGTTGCAATTAGGGTCACTAACCACTGGACCACAAGGCCAGTGCAAGAAGGATTAGAAGCGGCGGCGGCTCACCTCGTACTTCCTCTTGGCGGTGTCTACGGTGTCCTCGGCGTCGTCGGTGCGCAACAGCTTCTCCTTGTCGCGGATCCACTTGTCGAAGTCGTCGCACTCCGCGAAAAAGCTGAACAGCTTGATCGCGTCCTCCAACTGCAGCCGCCGCGCCTCCGACAGCTGCAGCAGCTCGTCTGCGCGACGAACGGACAAAATGTAAGGGTGAATAGAGAAAGAATAATAAAGACAGTTGAGAGTAATGGAGTCATTATGTGATTATAGTCTGCAAATTAAAATCTGCTGAAAGTTTGCAAGAAGCAATAAATACTATTGAAGTGATGAGAATTTTAATCATAACCTTTAAATAAGTGTTAAATAGATAGTGTACGTTATTTATGATTCTCAAATAAAGCGAAGGTTGTATGTCAACAGCGTTTTTTTTAAAAATCCCACATCAAGGTTTACTGGATATATTTTATTTTTCATTGAGCATATGTATATAACACTCACTGTATTCCGCCTGTATGGCAGAGAGCCTGTCCTTGACGGCGGGCGCGGCGACCGGGGCGGTCACGACGGAGGGCCGCGGGCGGCGCGCGGGCCCCGCGGAGCGACGCACCTGCACCACTTGCTTCACCAGCACCGTCTTCTTGACGCGCTGCACCGTGCGCACCTTCTCCGGCCGGCGCACTTGCACCTGCGATACAGAACGGATGAAATAACAGTTTAAATGAAATAAGAAGCATTGACTCTTCGTTATGGATGCAGAAAAGATTCAATTTTCAGATTAGATAATATAGGTATCTTAACAGTAACAGTAGAACAGTAGAAAGCGGAAAGGTGTGAAAGAAAGAAGGGTGGTGAGAAAGAGAAAAGTAGAAAGAAGGGCAAAAAGAAAGATAGAGAAAGAGAGAGAGAAGAGACTGACCGGCACAACGCGCGGCTCGATCTCGCGCACGTAGTTGGCGGGCACGAAGCCGTCCGTGCGGTCCGCCTTGCGCACCGACCACCAGTCGGGGTTGGTCTTGTTCATCAGGAACATTACCTCTCCCTTCGCGATCGAGATGCCCTGCCCGCTGAACGCGTACAGCGCTTTCACCTGCAACGGACGTATCATCAATATTGAGCTGCGTTTAGTAGAAAACTATGTACGGAAAGCAAGCGTGACTGACACATTGATTCATCAACACAGAGCCGAAACTATTGAAACAAGAAATATGACATATTGACCGCGGATTACTTTTATAAAATAGGGTCAACCAATCATCTGAAAGGATTTCTGCCAAATTATTAAGCCCTATGAAAACCGAAAAACTTTAGGGCAAGATTGTATGACCATGGCTATAATATGTATATGTAATGCACGCATCACCTGCGGCACGGAGCGCTCCTCAGTGACGGTGCGGTGCTCGAGGCGCTCCACGGGTTCCTCCTCCCACACCTCGGTGGGCACCAGCCGCGACTCGCTCACGTACTCCTCCTCCTGCTCCAGCGCGCCGCCAGACTCCACTTCGGTGGGCAGCTGGCGGAGGGTGTGCGACATTATGAGACACAGAGCTAGCGTACACATCTTCCAGGCGTCGGTCGACTCGTGCATAGTTTATTATTTGGTGATTCATTGTGAAATTTAAAAACATACATAAATTAAATGGTCAGTGAAGTCAATATGTTTGAATTCGAATACAATTTCATAGTGATTGTATTCTGTCAATTTGTCGTCGCAACGACTCGTTCGTTAAGGCACCGAATTTCAAATCACGGTGGCGTTAAGGAAGTGTTCACTCGAACAGTACCTGCAGGGTGTGTATGCCGGCGGCCTGCAGGCGCTCGGCGGCGGACTCGAGTTGCGCCAGCTCCGCGCGGTACGCCTTGAGCTCGTCGTGCAGGATGCGCTGGCGCGCCAGCAGTGCCGCGGCGCCCGGCGCGTCCTCGCCGCAATCTTCGCTCGCCACCAGCGCGCGCTTCTCCTTCATCCACGACTCCGCCTCGTTGGCGTCGCCGTAGAACTGTCGGTGGATTGTTTATCAGTGGTATTAACACTACTGCTGCTGCCAAACTGCTGGTACTGCAATGCTATACTCCAGCTTGACTAGTGAGGCCGACGAAAACATTTAGATTAATTTATCATTATTAACGGACTCAGTCTTACGCGACAGTCGACAGCAGATAAGCTGATGTAGTAAGAAGTTAGGCAACTTTTATTAATATCATATTGCATAGCGAATTAAAAAGCGCACTAACCGTGTGCGCCTCGGCGGCGTCGGCGAGCTGCTTGTCCCGCGCGGCGGCCAGGTCGCGCAGCACCTGCCACTGCTTGCTGAGCGACGCCAGGCGCCGCTCGATCTCCGCGCTCTTCGGGTGCTTCGCCTCGATCAGACTGGGGACGGGCACGAAATGTATTTAGGCAACATTGGAAATGAATAATACTGAACTGAGACAGTTTAATTCTTACACCAAGTAAAAGACAAGGACTACAGAAAGTTTTACGCTAACCTTTACTAATCAAATCTTGACAAATAAGTTTAGGGAAAAATTGAAAATTTACCAAGCGAAGTGTACACTGTGAAAAAGTGGGATAATCAACCACCCCCTCGATATAATAATGTAAATCTGGATTAATAATTCGGAAGCGTTCAGAAGGCGAGGAATGAGAGAGGCAGAAGATAAGAAAGTCGTTGTTAAGGGATGGGAGGGGGTGGGGGAGAGTTTGTTGCTTGTTCGCACCTGAGGCCTTTAGCGCGGTGGCGCTGCGAGACGAGGTCGCGCGCGCGCAGCTCGTGTAACAGCGCCGTGTGCTTGAGCCGCAGCGCCGAGACCGCGCGCAGCTCCTTGGCAGCCACCTCCGTGCGGCAGATGCGTTGCTTCTCAGTCACCCAGCCTGCGACACACACCAGATACCTTACCACCACCACTCGCAGCTACCACACTAGTTCGGGAGTGATCTATTTTGTAACTTATATAAAAAAACGTATCTTTTCCTCTGTGAAGCACAAACCAGAATCTTAACTCCCAACAATACAATTTTATCTTCCTCCGCATTGTGGTCTTCCAGGAACTCACCATTCTGGTCGCGAGTATTCTCTTCTCTTATATAAAAGACGTTTTTACTCTGTGAAGCACGAACCAGAACACACAAGCATAAAACCTCCCAACGATCGATCTTTACCTTCCTCCTCGTCGTGGTCTTCCAGGAACTGGTACAGATTCCTGGCGTCCTCCAGTCTCGCCTTGCGATCTTTCGCGGCGGCGACCAAGCTGTAACAACAATCACATTAAATTCTAAACATCATGGAACATTGACTGCTAGAGAGCCTCCAACACATCAACTATGTTACGATTTAGAGCTTTATTTCCCTCGTTAGTGCACAGACTGAGGGTATAATGATAATGATAGTATTTGATGTAGGACAATTGACTATCCTCTTGGTCGAGACTACAAAACCACAGGTTACAGGCTCGATTCCCACCTGGGACAAACATATGTGTGATGAGCACATTTTTTCGTTCTGTGTGGTCATAATAAAAATATCTGTATTAGTGTTATATGGTATTTATATATCTATGTCTATTAGATGTTCGGTTACCTTAACACGGGTATTGAATTGCCAGTAATTAGAAAATATTAATAATGAATCTTTAGCACTATCCTACTTCAATAGTGTGTCGTCCATGTTTTACGCACCTATCGTAAGCGTCTTCCAGCTGCTTCCGCTGCGTCTCGAGCTGCTGCATCAGCTGCGGCGGCCCGTCGGCGGCGGCGCCCTGGCGCACCAACCGCCGGATGCTCTCGTCCAGCGCACCCAGCTGCAACTCTTGCAGCGCGTGCGCCTGCAGCAGCCGCTCCACGTCCACAAGGTGACGACCGACCTCCTCCGACTGGAACTGGGCCTGGAGAAACATAATCATATATGTAATTGAAAGAAAGAAAGAAAACGAGACATCGCTTAATTATTTCTTAATCATATTTTAAGGCTTTACGTTTATAGTTCTAAAAGCTTAATCCATAACTCTAGCATCAATGGCGATTTAGGCTGCTTGCCGAAAAAAAAGGAAAATATACTTATCCAGTTACTAATACCATCATATTATACGGGAAATTAGAAAAATAGTAACTAATTAAAGTGTTTGTGTGTGTAGTGGGAGGTGGGGGGGGCGTGTTACCTTCATGTCGTTGAGCGTGTGAGCGGTGGCGTCGGCGTCGCGCAGCAGCGCGGTGAGGTGCGCGAGGCGGGCGAGCGCGGCGCGGTGCCGTTCCAGCAGCGCGAGCAGCTCGCGCCAGCGCGCAAGCACAGCTTGTTCCGTGCGCGACACGCCTTCCGCGCCGTGGTAGCGCTCGCGCACCAGGTCCGCCGCCATCGCAGACAGGTCCTCGAACCGCTCCGTTCTGCGCCAACCACCGCACGGGTCAATCACTGATTCGCTCACTTGATATCATATACATAGTTTTACACATAACCAGCGCCATCTCTCGGTTTCACCCGCGTGGAATGCTTTTTTAAAAGGTCATAAAGTACAATTGAACCCTCCCCCGGCCCATCAGCTCGCTAATTCTACGCATTGCACGTATTAATCAGGTATGAATGATCTATATATCGACAGAAGCCTTTTTAAAATCGGTTCGCTATTTTCAGGGACTGTTTTCACGGACAGAAAATTAATTTTGTTTGATGTCGCCTGATGGAAAGCGTAAATGCGTCCCGCAATGGTTCACACGCGTTACCTCGAACCCTGCTCACTAACTAACCCTTCTGCTGAGAGGTAACATAACGCAAGAACTGCACTGCAAGCCAGCGCCAGTGGTCCTTTATAAGCAACGTTGAGCGCACTCCCTTTCCATCCATCTATAGTCGTATTTTTAATGTGGCCTTTAATATTTTCTTTTTTTGTTTTCGGTTTCGTAACTTTTTTATTCTTCTAATTGGATGAAACAAAAAAAAACATTCTTTCTTTCTTTCCCGAGATAACAGTTGTAGATGTCCGGTCGATGCGCTAATCGTCGCGTTCCCACGCGTTCGTGACGTCACCGACAACGGGCGCGTTACCTGGCGAGTATGTCGGCGGAGATGGCCTCGTGTTTCTTCACGGTGGCGTCCACCTGCGCTAAGTTGGAGCCGTACCGCGGGTCCGACAGCACTTGGATCATCTCCTTCAGGTAGCCTTTGCGCAGGACGGACTGTGGAAGGGACAGATGCAAATGTTTATAATAAAGCAGTCGTTTTAAGTCATAATGAGTGGAATTACTTCGCAGTGTTAATAGATAAAAATAAAAGTGTTATAATGGCGATATTTACCTCCAAATATCTTTGCAAAGTGACATTGAACTAAATTATTTTATTCATTTAAGTTTCCTCTACTCGTATACACAAAACGCAATACAAAATCAAAACGACGGCAGTCACCACCACTACGAAGTACTTAAGATTCTGGGAATATCCGAGAATGTAAGCAACCTTTATCCAACAATCCATTCCATGTTAATAGTGGATGAGAAGCAGGCGTACCTTAGTGTTGAATTTGTAGTTGAGCTGCTCGAGGCGCTGCTGCCGCAGCAGCTCCGTCCGCAGCGCCAGCTCGCGCGCGTGCTCCGCCTGCACACACAAACAGTTATTAAAATATATCTTAAATTTCATTACAATCGGCCGATCTGTGTTCGGCCACGAAAGCCTAACAGACAGAGTTATTTTGCATGTATTATATATATAAACCTTAATCCCGATTCGCTCTATGTATTGATGAAAACCTCATTAAAATCGGTCGCGCAGTTTAAGATATCTAAGCGTACAAGCCGCGGGAAGGGACTTTGTTATTTGTGTACTCTATTATGACGGTCTGTAGCAGAACTGTTGTCTATAATGACCTGCTCTAGTTTCTGCCACGCCCTCTCCAGGTCCTGTGGCAGCTGCCCCTCGAGCGGCGCCCAGGGCTCCCCCACCAGGCTCTTCTGCATCGTGTTGATGTGGAAGTACAGCGCCTCGATCTCGGACCGCTCCTTGTATCTGTGACAATGTGACCGTTATGTATTCATGATAATGATACATTATTTAATAATAATAATAGAATTGAAAATTTTACAAGTCATCATAACAATCACTTCACTTCAACTGTCTCCAAATCAAAAATCTTATCGATCCCTTGCTCCGTTTTGACGTGAAAGAAGGACAAACAAACACACTTTCCCATTCATAACAGTACTAGCTTTGCCCGCGGTTTCGTATGCGTTGGAATTTAAATGTTACTTCTAATACCTCCAAGAATATGTACGTACAACGTTTCATGATGATCTTTTAAGTAGTTTTCGCGTGAAAGCGTAACAAACAAACTTATATTCCCATTTATAATATTGGATAGGGATATCGCAAATTGTACAATAAAGCTGGCTACTGACTTGGGCGGTTTCTCCACGGTACGGTATTGCTTGAAGCCGAGCAGCAGCCGCTGGATGCCGTCCAGCGAGTTGGGCAGCTCGCGGCAGTTGAGCTCCTCGATCTTGAGCCGGATCCACTCGAGCAGAGCGCACACCAGCCGCCCGTACTCCGTCTTGCGCCCGTCGCAGTCCATCAGCTGCCCGATGATCTGTTCCCAACCATACACAGTCACCTTTCGTTCACCTTCCATCGTTCACCGCGTACTTGTTAAAAGGATTGTAAGTCTAAGTAACTGTATTTCTAAGTAACTATCAATATAGTTAAATTAATCCAATGATTAATTCTACTTTAAGAACTAATATGCCCGAATGAAAGGATCAGAAATGACACTTAGCACCCCCCACTCCCTCCCTATTTGGACAGTTTTGTTAAAAAAACTTCCATCCCCACTATTTAGGCCAATTTTATTCAACTATATAGACGGAATCTATCCTCACTATATGGACAGATTATAAATTAAAGATAGGATTCATCCCCACTGGATGGACCTGCGTTAGAGAGGGTGCTTACGTTGGCGATCCTGCGTCCGCTCTTCTGTTCGTTCTTCATCCGCGCGAACGTGTGGTAGTAGCTGGCCACGTACGTCATCACCGACTTCTCGTCCGGCCGGTTGGTGTCCACGTCTGTAACGGACACACGTCACATCGTCACACATTATTATATACGTTTATTTTCAAGTGTATATACAATAGAAATAAAAGAGTGTCATGGTAGTACGCTCGGTAGATGTGAAACATAAAAATTATGTTATAGTCCCATTTCCAACGTGCATTTACAGCCATGAGCAAATGACTGGTACGCAGAGTCAAGTAAAGGGGAGAGTCGCCTGAATCGAGACGATGCGTCGCTGTACAATTTCACGCGATAAGATGTATTATATTGAAAACAAAGCACTTCACTGCTACGCAGGTAACGATAATCAGTCAGTTAAACCTCATCGGACGCTTTGACGGCGGTTTATAGCATCTGATAGGTTGGTCTGTAAAATTATTAGTGCTTACCCGGATTTGAAACACACATATATATCTATACATATGAATAAAATTAAAATGTCCGCCTGTGATTTCAAAATAACTGTGTTTTCTCAAGTGCTTATAGTTATTTACACGATACTAAAAACAAACTTTTTTTAAATTATTGTCTATTTGTCCGGGGTAATTTCGGGAACGGCTGAACCGATTTTAATAGGACTTTTACTGTAAGATAGAGGAGCTATTAGGGCAACATATAGGCTACTTTTTATCCCGAAATTCAAACGGGACCGGGAGTTACGCGGGTAACATAGCGCAGCACAGGTACTGAACGAGACGAACGAAAGAACGTATGAACTGAAACAATGTAAATCGCCGTCCACCTTCGGCGTCGAGCAGGCGCGGGATGCCGAGGTGCTTGTGCGCCACGTCGAACGCATGGTTGAGGGTCTCCACGTGCTCGGTGACCGGCAACTCCGACCAGCGGAACAGGTCTGGCCTGCAACGCAAAACGGTACACTCGTAAAAGTTCCCATTTCGTCCCGGATCATCCCGAGCATTGATAAGAAAAATATGGCCGCCACGATACAATCGGTAGATATTAAACAAATGTTATATAACCTAAAAAATAAGTATGGGTGTGAAATAAACAAAAGCATCGTTTCGATGAATGAAGGACACAAGCGGCGGCGGCGTGACAGCAGCGAAAGTGTCACACCATTCGCCGTCACAGCATACGGGTCTGTCTCAGTCCGTAGACGGCTATATCTGTATGCATATGTGGTGCATATTTGTTCGTACGTGAACGTGTACGTTCGCACGTGTTCGTGTACGCACCGGTGGGCGTGTATGAGCGCGTTGAAGCCAAGTCCCGAGCGCCACGAGTCGGTGAAATTGTGTATGTGCACGCCGTGGTAGCCACTCGTCTTGCGCTGGCACCACAGCAGCAGCGCGTCCTTCGCAGACTTCTTCTCCGACGACTCGTTCTCCTCGTCCTGAACAATTAACAATAATAATAACTAATAATAACTGCAAAAAATTCCACACGCGGCTATCAGATTCCAAATTAGGTAATTGAATAGAAGACAGCTGATAAACATGGATGTGTATACTATATAATACTTTTTTTAAACCCTTTTATTGATCTACTGCTGAACCGGGTCTCCTCCCATTTAGAGGGATTTAGGGGCCATAGTCTACCACGCTGGCCAAATGCGAATTAGTAGAGTTCATACACCTCAGAAAACATTATACACTTTAATAATAACATCTCTAAGGTGTGCCGGTTTCCTTGCGATGTTTTCCTTCACCGTTATAGCGAGTAATATTTAAATTGAAGTAACAAAACGCACGTAACAAGTCAGAGGCCAGGATCGTACCCAGACCACCAGAATTGGGAGGTTGAATTTCAAACCACTAGGCTACGCTGCTTTTGATTTTTGCTTTTTAATACTTATATAGATACTTCTAACTAGCTTTGCCCGCGGCTTCGCCCGCCTGGAAATCAGTGTTTCACAAAGTTTTCTTTGTCAAAGTTGCGACATTTTCATAAAATAATGAAATTCCTGGAAAAACTAAAAAAAAATGGGAGAAAAAAGTAACCTATGTTCACCCCAAGAGCCACAAGTGCCACAAGCCACAAGCCTACATGAAATTTCATCACAATCGGTTCAGAGGTTTAGACGTAATCACGTCAAAGACAGATAGACAGACTGAGTTACTTTCGCATTTCATATACACCCAAATACTGAACTAACAAATACATATGTTCATCACACAAATATCGTTATTATTGTATTAATTTAGTTACTTAGTGCAAATAAACGTCTTCGTCTTTGGCTTTCATTTTTTCTCTAGTTAAGGTGTCTCTGAATCGCCTTTTCAATATTGAGACAATTCAAGCTTTTCTGTTGAACAAAGCTGTATACACAATTAAGGACAGAGTCCTCAGTCAACCAGCGATCGTACTCACCACGTCAATCTCAATCTCCTGTATCTGGAAGCGCAGGATGATGGTCCAGATGAGGCCGAGGATGAGGCGCGGGTTGCCGTCCACTATGTCCTCGGCGCCTATGGATTCCAGCCGCACCTGTTTGAGTTAATAATCCATATGAGTTAATTTTAGTGTAACAATAAATATAATTATTATCAATACAAAGTATAAAACAAAGTCGCTTTCCGCTGTCTGTGCCTATGTATGCGTAGATCTTTAAAACTATGCAACGGATTTTGATGCGGTTTGTTTTATTAGATAGTGATTCAAGTGAAAAGTTTATATGAATAATAATTATATGTATTTTTTTCGTTTGTTTTTGAGATATTGGGCACTCTGTGCTTTCTGCCTACCCCGTTAGGGAGCCGGCGTGATGGTTTAATAATAATAGAGTTTATTAAATGCATCAAAATACGCTGAAAAAATCATGTTTTTTCATTAATTATAGTTATTTTCGCGATTCGTAGCTACTTTTAAGTTGATTTAGTTTGTGTTCCATTTCCTCCACTCATGTTGTATTGTTTAGTTTATTGATCTTTCTATTACCAATGTTCTTTTATTGCACTACCCTCGAAGAGCCCCAAGTCAGAGCTGCGGATACGCCTCGGTAGGAAGTTCATACCACACTTTACACGTCTCACCTCTTGCAAAGACAACGTTACAGTCGTTGTAATCTGCACGAATCCCGCACACACATACACACACACACACGCGTGCACACACACACACACACACACGCGCTCATACGCACACACATAATCACGTATCTTAACCTGCATATTTCGCCGAAGCCACACAAGGGCGCGGCAAGGTTTCAGCGCGATGTCTCCATTGTATAGGAAAACTTTAATGTTGGTTACCTATTTCACGCACGACTTTTGTTTCATTGGCTCCGTGGTCGAGTGGTTAAAGACCTTGATAGAAAATCCGAAGGTCGCGGGTTTGATTCCAGCCCAGTACAAATATTTGTTTGTTGTGTCCGATTCTAATAAAAATATCTATATAAGTATTATATCGTATGTGTGTTTATCAGCTGTCCGGTCACCATAACACCGGCTTTTCTCTTTTGCATGTGGATTCGTGTGACTAACTTGTACGTGCTCATACGTTGCGGGTGGGAATCGAACCCACGACCCTCGACTCGCTTTCACTAACCGCCAAACCAACGGGCCGTCTCAGCAGCTAAACGTCAAGGAATATTGCGATGTCCTTAACACCGTGCGCATGTAAATCTCTTATCTCGCGTAACGCTATCAACTGATAACGGATCGCCTCTGATAAGGCGACCTCGAATTAGGCTAATATCTGTGACGTCACACATCCATTCAGCGCATAACTACACCTGAATGCAAGCGATCAAGCAAAAGTAGCTGTTACGACTATCATTGCGGCCGTAACTGCATCTGCGGTGCTTATTGGATTATTTAAAACGTTTTCCTGTCAATATTCGATATTTTCCGGCGTAAAAGAGTAGCCTATGTCACTCTTTAGCCCTTCATCTGTCTTCACACCATAAATCACATCGATCCGTTGCTCCGTTTTGTCGTGATAGAAGCACAAACAAACAAACACACTTTCCCATTTATATCGTAGGTTAGGTCAGGTCGACGAAGAACACCGGGATCATCAGTTGCTTGGGCTCGACCCGGATGTTCCCGGCGCTGACAGCACACACACACACGCACGCACAAACACGCGCACACACACACACACACACGCAGACACACATTGAAACATACACGCATACAACGTCATCGCCTCATACGACAGGCGTGAGATATCTTGCCGTATTGTAAACTTACCGTCCGTGCCTTTTTAAAATTACGTTACTTTCGCAATTTGTTCCTTTTCCCAATTTTCTCCCCTCATGCTTGTTTAGGTTAGTTCGTTATTTATTTTGTCGCTAACCTTGGTCACCTCCCCGTCGCTGACGTCACATGCACACAGTTAGTGACTCACCTTAGTGTGCAGGAAGCTGAGGCTCTTGTTGACGTTCTCGATCTTGTGCACGCGCATTCGGCCCGAGTTGGGCCGCGGCAGGCGCTCGCCGCTGATGATCTCCAGCAGCTTGAGCAGCCGCCGCCCGTCCGCCAGGTCCACGAACAGGTCCTCCACCTCCATCCGCGCCTGCGACGATAAAGCACAACGTCAATATAGAGCAACAACATAGTGGTTAGAGCCGTTGACCGCTAGCGTCGAGAACGCGGGTTCGATTCCAACGCGGAACAATTAATTAAGCGAAGAGTTCATTTGTTTGTGCTCTATCTAGGTGTTATTTTATCTAAGTAATGATATATAAGTATTGTATGACCTATATAATGTAAGTACAGAGATATTTGGCACTCGGTGCTTTCTGCATACCCCTTTAGGGACTTGGCGTATGTTATGTTGATGTTGTTGTTGTTGTTGTTGTTGTTTGTTTGTTATTTATATGTATATCGTATGTTTATCAGCTGTCCGGTCACCATAACACGGGCATTCAATTGCCCAATTCGGAATCGGATAGCCGCGTGTAGAATTGTCCCCACTTATTATTATTATTATATACATGTTGGTATGTATTCAACGTCAACATAACCGCGAGGTGTCGTTGCGAAAGATGTTTAGTGTGCAAGCACGTAGCGACGTCCCCGCGACACACATGACGTGCCCAATCGGTTCTGGACGAACAACGCGGATTGTTGGCACATAGAACGTTCTTATCGTGTTATACTCAAAAACTATGTAAAGCTTTATTTATTATTTATTACAGCTATTAATAAGATTTTTCCACTCATGTTATTAATCCACTGCTGGACCGGTGAAAGGGATTTGGGACATAGTCTACCACGCTGGCCGAGTGCGGATTGGCAGACTTCACACACGTCAGACAATATTATACACTTTATAACATCTCTAAGGTGTGCCAGTTTCCTCGCGACGTTTTCCTTCACCGTTATAGCGAGTGATATTTAAATTTTACATATAACACAATATAATAATTGTCATTAAACGTATTATTAGCAATGACGTGTTTACACTCGCTGCGATATATCGTTGAGTGGACACTTGCTGTCATATCTTTTCCTCGTCCTGTTCCAACGTACATCTATACATATAAACTTAGTCATGCCTCTTATCATTATTATTACACCATCATGCCAGGTTCGCAACAGGGTTGGCAGGGCGCAGCGAGTTCTACATTCATCACTCTATTTATTCATACACGCCGGTTCCGACTTTCGATCTTTCCCAGGTCATCGGTTTAAAGACCGAAGACCTCCCGCACCCCCCGTCTCCTGCAGCAGCTCACTACCCCTGGAAGCCTACCAATCGCGTTCCAGTACCCTCAGGAGATACCCACATCTGTAGGTATAACTCTAGTTCCGAGCTGCAGGTCAACTCTCACTTCACCCACAGACCGTTTACGGTCTGTTACAATTACGATGGAATCCAAAGCACCTTTATCCGGACAACGTTATCGTGATCACGACACGACCTTGCGTCGCCGTGGTCGGCGGCGGCGGCCGTCACGACCCACAATTAGCGCGCGTGACCGTTTTTAGCGGACAATAGTGTTAATTGTGTGACTAACACAAACAAAACATACAATATTGTTCATATTTAACGTGCGCATGGTCTTGTTCTCCGGCCGCAGCGACCTTTTGCCCTTGAAGATTAATTGGAGTAATGTCGGTTTTGTGTATGGTTGAAAATGTAACCGTCGGTCTGAACCGGTAAAGTTCGTTACTGTAGTTATTTTAATTGAACCCTGACCGCAAAAGGATGTAGCCGGTTCCATTCTCGGCCAGGATAAACATTAGTCTGTTCCGTGTATTAAAATATCTTAAAGTATTACATTGTTTGTGTATAATATGTATGGTTGTCAGCTGTTACCATAACAGACATTTGGTTACGTCATTTAAAACGAAAAAACCCAAACAATTCTTGGAATCACACCATCCGATAACAAGACATAATATCGACTGCAGCAATTAACATAGGCGGTACTACATTTTGGCCAATTATGTTATATTGTATTAGAAGTCTTAGAAT
>DWUN01001364.1:0-16896 GCA_018249975.1 Passova gellias | reverse complement strand
CGCGCTAATCTCAGAAAATATTGGTTCGATTTGAAAAATTCTTTCAGTGTTAGATAGCTCATTTATCGAGGAAGGCTCTAGGCTATACATCACGCTAAGATGAATAGGAGAGGAGCAGCAATAAAAAATAATTTATATGGCAGAACAACATTTGCCAAGTCAGCTAGTATTAAATCTAAGTCGTTTGGAATATTCCAAATTACATTGTTACGCATATCATCCTGCAGAATCCTCTCTATCGCGAAGTGGATCAGGGTTGAAAAAATTAGACGCTCATTCTCTCGTGATTGATGCTAAAAATATACCCGTGGGCTGCTGGGAGATCAGGTGACAACCTTGTCTAGATTAGGTAACGCCGAGATGCTTATACCGTTCCACATATTTTGGAGACTTATAAAATTGGTAGAACACGCCACCTAAGCCCACAGATAGTAATAATAATTGTGTTGTATAATTATAATTGTATAATAATAATTGGAAAATGTTTTGTAATCATAGGAAAATTTCACACCAGTCTTTTTGATTCTCAACTAATTAAATACTCGTGTTATAGTACCCGGATAAAGGATAAACAGGCACATATACATATTATTACAATATATTTATTATTATTACGTTCAGACAAAGATAAAAAAAATGTGCTGATCACACAAATATTTCGCTAGAGTGGAAATCGAACCTACGACCTTCGGCTTAGCAGTTCGCGTGACCAACCACTACACTAAAACGCTCGTCATATTGATAAGTTTTGTTAATCCAAAAGCGAAACCATTTTCAGTCGCTGTTATTAACTATACTAGTTATATAATAAAAGTACTCTTGGTACTTTTGTCTATTTCCTTGTTAAAACTTGTCTAGACTCAGCCAAAGTTAACAAAGTAACAGTCGAACTGTTAACTATTATGATAAATCAAGAGAGCCGCCTCAGCCCGGAGGCGGTAACCGAAATTTATAACTGCAGACATTTCGAACTAATCAAATTCGTGTGCAGTTTGTCAAGTTGCAGATTAGTGCAACTAAATGCATCGGTTCCCACATTCACCGTTGAAGCAACTTGTTCGACTAACGACGGAGAATGACTCGCGTGATCGGTGCGATACTATTGAAACGGAAATTATTAATGTTTGAAAATAGGCGCCAAAAAAACGATAGACTAAAATTATTCTACGGATTCTACTCCTGCATGTTTTGACATTATATCTTATACATTAAACGTTTTAATATAAAATATGTTTCCGCCTGAGTTTATTTATATTTTACTGCGTACTGTAACAATTTATTTATTTTATTTAGAAAATGTTCGCTAAATTAAAAAATATAAATAAAAATTCTACTACCGCATATAAAAAATGCAGGTTTTCCTAAGTTGAATACAGGTACTAAAATAAAATGTTATAAGTTAAGCTGATAATAAAAATATATATTCGTTTAAAGACGTCTCACCAAATATTTTCATAGAAACAGCCCTTTCAGTAATCGTCAGTTATGGTCATATTCTATCATTTATTTATTGATTCATTGATTGTGAAACACAGGTTTAAGATTCAGATGCCATGTATATAAATTCCTATTTCCGACATACAATATCTAATTAGAATACATTAAGGGGCATACAATTTCTAATTAGAACCATCTGTACCATTGTGGAGCAGTATAACAGGAATCGTTTATCGTCGTTCGCTCGCAGTGCAACAACTGTCGGCTACGTAGCTATCGGTTTCAGAAGTGATAACAGGTGAGCAGGACGATTCATCACTCAGCGCGAATGTCGTACGGCGACGCTCGCGCTCGTGATAGTTCAACTAGGAACCGTTCTGTGCTCACTTCGATTGTGTTGACACAGTACAAGCATTACGCGGCTCCGTCAGACTTGTGCTAGCTGTATACAATCACTACATAGTATAAAACAAAGTCGCTTTCCGCTGTCTGTCCTTATGTTCGCTTAGATCTCTAAAACTACGGAACGGTCTTTGATGCGGTTTTTCTTAATAGATAGAATGATTCAAGAGAAAGGTTATGTGTGTAATAACATCCATTATATAGTAGAGAGATGCTGTTATTTATGAGGTTTCTAATGTGATGTCGTAAATAATTACATTTTTTGCGGCGGGGGCGGGACGATGTCGCGGGCAAAAGCTAGTTTTAGTAACAAAAGGAACCTTTAGTCTGTAACAATGAATGTGGTGCTGTCTATCATTTGTCTCGTTGCGTGTAAAGTTATAAGTTCAAAGTAAATTTAGTAAATCTATTCTGTTTATGAAAGGTCGATTCCGTAAAACCTTAATTTTAACTACAATATTAAATACTTACGCATTTTTGTAATGTTACGAAATAAGCTACAAGCTATCGACCGCTTTTAAACCCACTAAGGGGTTTAAAAAATCATTTCTAAGTGGAGGCCTACGACTAAAAAGGAATTCCATTCCATTTCCAGCTCCAATAGTAAAGCCTAAAGGTTCTACGGTAATTGACCAGTCATTTAGGACATACATAACTACACAAGTCATTTTATATATGTACCTATATAAATACAGGATTATTACGGAACCCAATTATATTGTCATTTTGTGAAACATAACTTCTATATTCTTCCTCTTAACATACATATTTCGTTTTACACTGAATTGCTCAGCCATTATCGAGGCACTGCATAATAGTCGTGACATTATCCTTATAAGTTAAAGTGTAGCTTCACATGTAATAACATGTCTCAGTGTTACTGACGTCGACTAACAAATGGCTGCACGTTGAAATATTAATGAAACAACATAAACAATATTTATATAATGCCAGTGGCGTGTACAGTAATGTAATCGATAGTTATGGTGATTCAGCGGTTAATGAAGTTGAGGGTTCCGGGTTCGATTGCCGTATAGGACAAGTATTAGTGCGATGAGTTTGTGACATATTTCGTGTTCGTAATTAATTAGTTAATAATACTACATACTGTTGTCTGATTCTATATTAGGCAATGAAATCAGATGTAACGGAATAGATGATAAATATACAAAAATACATACAATCTTTCTCTCCCTCTCACAAATATCCTGGATAGGAATTGAACGTACGACCTCTGATTTTGAAGCTACGGTATTAAACCAGACGACCACGACGCTAGTCTAGTTAATTGAGCGCCTTTGAATATCACCGTCGCTTGTCATTTCATCTTCATCGATGAGACCAATCACAATAAAGGCGATGCCGACACTGCGATAACGACGGCTGTATTATACTACGTGTGAAGTACCCGTAATATGCCCTCATTATGTTAAGGGCCCTCTTCACAGAACATGGTATATCGTCGAAATGCTATGAAAGTTTTATGTGCTAATATGTGTCAGGTAAGCGCTATCAATTTACAGGTGATCACAGGTTTCATTGGCTCCTTGGACCAGTGGATAGGGAACCTTTCAAAACTGATTCGTTCGATTCCTAGTTGGGGCAAATATTTGTGTGATGAGCACATTTGTTTGTTCTGTACCCGGGTGTAGTAAAAATATCTATTTAAGTATTATATCGTACGTTTATCAACTGTCCAATTACCATAACACAGTCATTCAATTGCCTATTTAAGGACAAAATTATCAAAAAATCAATTACCGTTAAAAAAACCAAGCTCTGAATCCTTCCATTTCTCTAGCTTATCAAATCTATTGAGATTGTGCAACCATCAATCTCCATTGGATGGTTCCTTCTTCTTTTCCCGGCGAGTGACAAAAGATCCTCAGGCCCTCGCTGCTGGCATCAATCTGTCCGTGATTACAGACTAATGGTGCTTCGACACCTGTGGAGCTACTTGTTGCTCGTTGAACCCTAATTGATTGTTCCGGGACCGAGTGGGGTTTGGTTCCGCGCACAAAAATAACGTACGCAACTTGAAACTTACGTAGCCTCATGGTTTAGTGGTTAGTGACTGAGTCGTGCTGAAAGCTCGTAGGTGCGATTC
Source organism: Passova gellias (assembly GCA_018249975.1). NCBI lineage: Eukaryota > Metazoa > Arthropoda > Insecta > Lepidoptera > Hesperiidae > Passova > Passova gellias. The sequence goes on along the minus strand of DWUN01001364.1, from coordinate 12,950 downwards.
CCATCCATGACAGTTCGGTTTCTGAGTGTAATAAAATTATTTATTAACTGTATTAAATATTATATAGTATGTATATATGTGTGTGTAGTAAATAGATAAATAGGCTTGCATTTGACTATCAGCTTACCTGATGGTGAATCAGGATGGCCAATGTTTCTCAACAAAGTATGCTCATAATGCTGTAATCCCCGAAGGGCAGAGGAGTGTAGTACACCCCCACATTTCACCAGTTACGTTTAAGTCCCAAATGCTTATACATATTTTTTTTTAATAAATCCAATTTATAGATATCAATAATAATAAACAATGACAAGTTCTATCGCTTGGCTATAATAATAACAAAAAGTTTTTAAACCATACCACGCCAATACTATCCATGTTTGATATCTTCCTTATATTTTTCTATAAAAAAAATAATACAATTTCGTATATTAAAGTTCGCCGTTCTTTGTTTGTGGAGTTTAACATTTCATTTTATGTCTGGAAATAACTATATTCTGGAGTGCCGGTCGCTTGAGAGCCTCGGAAACTCCCAGGCTCCCCGACCCATAATCCCAGCTCCATCCGCCATCTTGGTACATCGCGCAACACCGTCAACGTGTTGTCCGCACAATTTATGACGCCATTACGTGTCTAGCACGGACACTGTTAGACACGTGTCGCAGTGCGAGCGAGTTGCGAGCGAGTTCTACGAGGACGCGAGAAGCGATACTTCATTCTAGTTGTAAGTGTCAAATTTTTAAGGCGGTAGAATCAATTGTGGGTGCTAATGTTCCATTCAAACAGTTTTATGGTTTTTTTTATTTCTTGAAGCTTGCAGACATCCGAAATCGACATCTAATAGGAAAGAATGGATTTGTTCCGTGGGAGTCTGAATTCATGGGTGACAGGACTGCGGTTAGTCCAGCTAGTATTAACCAGAATTCCTAGTGGTTAGTCACAAACCCATTACAAGTCTAGACGACCGAAGTGATCGCCTCCAATATAAACGTGGCCCGGCATCCAAAATCTTGGGCCCGAAACACAAATTGTTCTAATAACAACTGATTCACGGTAGAAATAGGTGACGCGGTATTTCCGCAGAGGAACCGTATACATGTTTTACCACCTACCAATTATTGGCATCATAAATTTAAGACGGTTAATAGTTTTGTTACTTCTACAAATCAAAAGTTATTCAATTATTTTAAATTCAGCACTAGAGAAAAGCCGGCCAGTTAGCAATAAACATTGAATTTAAGGGGCGAACTGCTAATTTTCTAACGCACTTAGCTATTAAAAGTCTAATAGGGGTGCACTTAATAACAGAAGCGTAATAGAATCGCTCGGCAGCTGATTGCGGCCGATTCACCTGCGATTTATAGTCGTAAAAGCGCAAGGAGTAGGCATGAGGTGTATCGTTAACAGTACAACCTGGCCTCGTTGCTAGTAGCATAGAAATGTTCTAGAACTTTCTTTTTCATTAATAAATTAGAGGCACCCCGCTGCTTCATCCCCGTGGAATATTAATTTTAGTTGGTAGGCTATATATGTATCTTGGTGCTTTCTACGCCCATTCAAGTTGTCATTAAGACGTTTTCCGCACTTTTGTTATTGTTTTCCTTTCTAGGCTTATGTTTAGAATGAGTTTCGTAGTAACAGAGATTATCTCCTAAAAACAACAAACCAACAAATTTACCTCTTTATAATCTTTATAATAAAACATAGATATAGAGATTAACAAGATCGGCTTTTTCAGTGTTTTTGTGTTTTGTTTTAATTCCGAAGCTTAGTAGGAATGTATTGCTATATTACTGTTGGAAACATAAACATTTCAAATCGTAGCTTAACTAAAGTTGTTTCTTTATCAGTCAATTGTTTTATGAAGTTGGAGCTATCGTACAGCAGTTTATCGTAAGACAGCTACCTTATGTCATGGCGGTATGGATTGGGATAGTTTTCTTTCCTTGTAATAACTTTAAGTACAAAATAATAAAGACTTTTAGAATTGAATGAAGCCGGTTTTAGGCGTCGCGTTGAGATTTTTAATACACAAGATTTGCAAAACTCATCTCAATAAATTCTCTTAATCATATCCTCGTTGTAACTGATCCAGATCGAATCATTAAAGGGAACGTTTAAAAGGATCAAAACGATTACAAAGTTTTAGTGTAAATTCCAAATTGCGGAGGCCAGTTCTCTCCCCGGCTATTAAATAGTTAATAAGCGATGTGTAATGGAAGCCTCGTCGGGTGATTGCGGGCGGCGCGCGCGCGATTTATAGCGGCGAATGCGCAGGCGGCGTCGGCTGCGCGTGCGCATCGATAGCGCCATTATCTTGCGCGTTTGTCCGAAGCTGTAGCTGAGTTCGCACTGGAATTATCTTCCCTGGACATAACCCATTTTATTATTAATTCTCTCGCTATAGCAGCGGCATAAATACATCTGCACAATCAGTTTTGACTCCCTCTTTTCTCTCTCCTCGATACGACTTTCCAAATTGGCAGTTTTGCGCTGATTTTATTACGTATAAATTTATGTTAATCTCAATCTATATCATGAATAGTGTTAATTTAAACTTAATATCTAAAATTTGTTCGCCGTACGCCATACAAACCCGTTTGCAGTAATTACTGATTCGCTTACCGCTTGCTACTCGCTGCCCAAATCATTGCATATCGTAATGCAATCTCTTGCAAGCAATAACTTAAGTGAACTAAGTCGTAAGAGAGTGGTCAAAAGTAATCCTATATAAAATAAATGTAATACTGAACTTCTGGCCGAGAGTAAAACTTAAATAACCAAGCATTATCAACAATGAGATATATAAAATAGAGTATGAAGACCAGTAATGTTTGTTGTTAATTTTGTTATAGGAGGGTATAAACAATATTATTTTAAGACTTATTATTATAATGATACCACCACGCTAGTTCCCTAACGGGCTAGACAGAGATCACCGAGTACCAAATATGTACATATCTCTATCGTAATAAACCTGACGTGCTTCTACATTCATTGTTCTCTTCGTACATATGCGTCGGTGCAGCGCCTAGTGTTAAGTCAGCTGCAGACGTGTACGTTTCAACTTCACACCTAACTTCACAAAGTAAAAGCGGTGGTTGTTTTCACGAGTATTATCTTAGTAACTGTTAACGGTACCCTCGAAGCGGCCTCGCCTATCTCGACCGTTCATTCCATTTATCGAACGCATTTAGCTGACCTCTCGTTAAGGCGTCCGAGGCTCGTGCGTCGCGTTGCTTCGACACCGGCGTCTTATCGTTAATTACCGTTCGCAGGTTCGATTACCGTGATTTACCGGCACCTGTGGAGCCGTGCACCGGGATATTATTTCGCAGTATTCAATTTGCTGCTATCGTTGCCAAGTTTATAGCGCCTCACCTGTTCTTATGACAGGGTCATAGCGAAAATTTTGTATAAACTTTTGATTATTATTGACGAAGGTTATTCACATACATTACTTATTTATTATTTGTGGATTTCTGGAAAATTTTTTAATTTTTCATATTGTAATATGTCACAGTATGTCGGTACCTATGTATGTTTATTAGCTGTCCGCCTACCAGAGCGTAGGCATTTAATTCCATAATTCAGAACGGGATAGTCACGTGTAGAATTGTCCTAGATTTGATTTTTTAAAATTAATGTTACATTTCTCTTATTTCATTTGTCTTGTATTTGAAGGCTTTATTGGTCGGCTCTAATACTGAGTGTGAATTCGTAGACCGTACAAGATAGGAAGCTCCAAGTAAATCCCACAGTCCGAGATTGATTGGATGTGCATAGTACTCCCACGGGACATATTGGAGCGTATTCTGTGTTGGTAATTAACTCGTTCTCTTGGGAAGGCGATGTCTGTAGAAATCTAAGTACTTTACATGTACCTATGCGTGCTTGAAGCAATCTGAATATTGTTCGAGAAGGTTTGATATTATGGAAAATGAACATACCGCTTGAGTTTCTTTTTAATTTTTGTCCGATTTATTTACTTACATATTGAGGGTAGTTAGGATTTTCTTTTTCGAAGTTGTTCGTAGTGTACACTCTCTTGTTCTTATCCTATCTGACGTTATTTCTATTATTTTAGCAATGCCTATTATAATTTATTGAATGAAGAATTTTTATAGCGTAAACAATCCATTCAAAATCGAAGAATCGTCTGAATTCACAAATCGAGCTCCAGAGCCGATTGACCCAACCAACAATGGTGGAGTGTGTAATGTGAAGACAGAAGTAATCTAAAGCTGATCGCTCCGTCCGTCCATTGAGCCGAACTGCAGATAAAGGCCATTGTCTCCGCGGGCGCCGTCACGCGGAAATTAATGCTGATCACGGTTTGATTGCTTTTTCAATTCTCTTTTTAGCGCGAAGTGTGCGTTTCAAAAACAAACTACATTCGAAAACACCTTTCGACGTTTTAGCAGATAGTCGTTTGTTCGGGTAAATTCTTAGTAGGTGTACCATTCTTTCACGCTAAGCCCGTAACGGCAGACGGACGGACGGACAGAGAGCCCAAGTACGAAAGAAGTCTATAATTATTGTGTTAATCCTTAATCCATATACACCTACGTATATCTATGTCAATACTGTTAAATGTCAAAGAGACATGATGGTTGTACATTGTAACTTACAGAGATGTTACTAGATGGCGTTAGTAAACACGTTCTGATCACGCTATTAAGATTCTTTTAACGTTTCCTTTAGAGGATTGGAACTAAATAGATATTATGCTACTTCCTCTGATGAAATATTAAACGAATCAAAATTGCTTTTAAAAATTATATCACTGTATGTGGCTTAAACCGTGTTAAGTTTTCCATGGTAGAAGTTGTAGGGCGAAATTTATCCCGTCCTATTGTAATATTATGTACAGTGTATTTGCGACACACACAAGGATCTTCAAATGTTCAATAAATAGTCCCCATGAAGACCTGTAATAATTCTATCTCGTAGATAATTCCCGTTCCACAATATATCTCTGTGAATACGGCCTTAATATCTTTGTTGTGCCCAAACAATAACTTTGCTCACGCGGGCTATGAAATACTGGAACCCGAGATCCGCCGTACTTATGGCAATACTTTGGACTAATGTTTAAAAAACATGTAAGTTAGGTTACGTTTTCAAGTATTTTGCTTTATTTTATATTGTTATTTAACAAAAGATTTTCGTATGAATCACTCAGTACTAAATGATTTCTGGATAGCTTGGTACGTAATCGCGTGAATGTCAAACTTCGCGTATGTTAATAAATAGGATGACGTCATTCTTTCACTACTTGTACGGAGCTCGATCGTGATTACTGTCGCGGCTGTACAAGGAAACGGTGAGTGGGAAAATTATTGATCAGTAAACACTATACTAAGTTTTATGACAGAAAAATATAGCAGGAACTTCAAGGGAATTGTTTCATATTGACCGCCCTCGTGGTCGCGTGTTTACAGTCCCCGATTGCTAAACCGGAGGTCGTGGGTTCGATTCCCACACAGAACACGTTCGTGCGATGATGAGTACATTTGTTTGTGCTGCATATGAAAAAATGTTGGAAAAAATGTTTCCATCTAATAAGTGCTATAGATGGCGTTATGGGCGCAATACCTGTATGACGTAAACAAAATAAATTATATTAACCATGCAGACGAGGCCGCGAGAAACGACTACTTAGTAATCTAGAATTGTAACACTACTCATGTTTAATAAGCCAATAAGTATGACAATTGCCAATCGCGGTGTTCATCATTTATAACTCTCTACGTTTACAACACGCACCAATCATTCATAGTCTATTAATTTTCAATAGTCATTTACACATGCATTACGTACGTACGTATTTAACTCAAGAACGACGCGCGCATCTCCTGTAGGTACCGCATGCCACACTTTATACGCTCACGATACCACACTGCAAACATTTCGCAGTAGTTGGAAAACGTGTAGCAGCTATAAAGAGATAATGCACCTTCCAGATAATAAATAAGCCCTCATCATTTACATTGTGAGGGAAGTCAGGGCGGGAGCGGGACGGGATGCTCGGCCGCGCGTTAGAGCGGGACGGCTAGACGTTTATGTGTCCGCCCACGCGGCGCCCGCGCAACTTGTGACAGTTTTTTGCAATAAACTTGATGTTAAGTGAAGGTGGACAAGCGTTGTATTTCAATACGCGTGATCCTTTCTATGGGGTATTATCCTGAGAATGTTAGCTTTATTTCAGTAACACCGCGTGCATACGATGCGGTTTATGTCCCCGTGGGACGGATCGTGTGGTCGCTAAATATAGCTTTTAGAGAACATAACAGTATGAGTGGCTTTTTACGTGTTTCACTATTTAAACTTAAGTGGAAATTAAAGTTGTGTAAATCATTTTTGTATCTTTGGATGCCCGCGAAACACTTACTTCAGCTATTGTAAAAAAAATATTCTAAATGTTGTCGTCAACAGTCCTAGCATAAGTCATACGATTTTTATATTATAAATTTGACAGTTAAAATCTTTTCTTAGGGCTAGCAACGTGCATGCTTTTCTCACCCCTTTACTTTATTCAAAGTTATTATTGTAAAATATAACATACATTTACACGGGTGACAAATATGCTAATTGTACTTATACAACGGTAAAGGGTATTAAGTAAAATGAAGTAAACAAATAATTTTCATTTTTCTATGGTTATGGTTGCAAGATAAAAGAAGGTCGGTTCTTTACCCGCACGCGCAAAGCCTTCAATAGCGAAAATCACATCAACTAAGTCTGAATATAGACACAGCGCGTCCTGGCATTTGCCAATAAAGTGCGTCACTTATCTGAATGGTCGTCCGCTGTATTATTATAAAATCAAAACCCTTTGAAATCTCTAAAGAACACAAATAATGTACGCCCACGGGTTAACGCGCGGGCACAGTGACGAGCGGCGCGATTTGTTCTCGCACCGCTAAGAGCGTGTTTAGTGCGAGCGATGCGACTAAGGTATTTTGTGTCCGCTATATAATAAGGCAAATCAAACAAGTAAATAATAGGGGTTATTTATAAGAAGCGTCCTTTACACAGCACTTTAAATGTTGGCTTGCTTTCATCGCTACTGGCCCCTTGAACTAGTTGTTCATGAACCTGACTCTAAACTGATCGTGGGTTCGATTCCAATCGAAGATCAATATTTGTAAACTTTGTCGGATCCCTTAATTTTATATATATAAAATAAAATAAAAACAACAAAAAAATATGTTACGTCTCACATCCGCTACAAAACAAGCCACAACTCTTTCAAGATAAATAACAGAGCGGCTAAGCTGCTTCCTCACAAATACTTTGATAGCTTGAAAACCATCAAAGGCTATAAAGTTCTAGGGACAGAGTCAATGTCAAGTACATAATAAGCTTTTATATTTAATGATAACTTTCAAGATTGATTTGTGCTTCTGATAAAATGTCGCAATATGTACCTAATAAAATATCTTGAGTACCTACGGGATCTGATCTACGGGAATAAACTGAAATTTACTCATTTAAGTTTAAACTTAATTACGTAGCTTTAGAATAATGTACTATTATGTACGGAGCATTTAAAATAGCAAACATTATTTTTGATATATGTAGGTACCTCTTAGTATCGTAGGGCAAGTAGCTATTATACTATAAATTCCTTTCGCTGCAGCCTTTCTGCAATGCCACCAAGGCACCGGATACAGGAAGGCGCATCAAATGCAATTACCTCTTCAGATAATGCCATTACCGAGTTACCGCTAATAACCGATAGATGGCGCGCGCTGTGCTGCCAGTAACGAGATGAGGCTAGCATTCGTATATTATAGTTCTTACTTTTAGTATACACGTTTAAATAAACGATACAAAATATATTCCTCGCATATACGAGTATGTACTTGTCCAACGTATCTAAACACGTCTCAGTAACAGCGCTTTAAAATGTTGTATCAGTGAGTACATATATTTTTGTATTTTGTTTCAAGAACAGTAGCCATTTTCCACATGTGATAAAGTACAGAACTCTGAATATTATTACTGAACTATTTTCAATGATATTTAATCAGGAAAATGATGATCTAAGAGCTTTATACGATATTTTATTGTTAATTGTGTATACATGCTATTGGGGAAAACCTAACTTCACAGACTGTTAATATGCTCTTCGAAACACTTTAGAGCAGCACGGAGTGCTATGTTTTAGTCCAAATCCAATTGCTATAGTAACAACAACAACAACAACAACAACAGCATAACATCACGCCAGATCCCTAACGGTGTAGGCAGAAAGTACCGAGCGCGAAATATCTCTGTCCTTGTAAACCTAACGCGCTTCGTCTACATTCCTCACGGTCTTCATGCATACACGCCGGTTTCAGAGACTCTTCACTATATATTTGCTATAGTGTTTTTGACAATTATGGTGTATGGCTGAGGTAGATGACCAGGCTTCGATGCACGTCGACTTTGAATAGTTATTATTGCCAATTTTCAAACCTGCTGCAATAGGCTGCATTAGTACCTACTGATGAAGAATTTCTTTGTCACACGTAAGATTTTTTGAAGATGATACGTGGCACATATTTCGTTCGAAATTTAGAGACAGTTGTAAAGGAGAAACCGTTCATTACCGATTTGCACAGTGGAAAAGTTTTATGACGGATGAGAAACTTTGAAAGGCAAATGTCAATAAAGTGGCTAATAGAGTGGTTCCGGTTATGACAGGGCGCCGCAAAGACTTCCTAACGTATTGCAAAATAAGGCTTCACTCGTGCGTGTTGTGCCTACGAGTTCATTGCGACATTCATCCCCATAATTTTATTGCGGGAAATGTAAATGAACGCTTTTTTACTCTATTCTAGCAAAATATGTAAGAAAGCCAAAAACAACCCAATAGTTGACATATCGTAGTCAGCTTAGCAATACCATTAACGATAACGTTAACAATTTATTGTTTCACACAGTTTAACTCTATTTTATTTTGTACTAGCTTTTGCCCGCGACTTCGTTCGCGTGGAATAGTGGCTTTGGGCCGTTAGGTCGCGTGGAATATGTTGGCGGGGACTAATAGCTATATAACAAAAAAACTTTCACCAAAATCCATCCAGTTGTTTTTATGTTAAACCCGGAGAACAGACAGACAGACAAAAATTTCAAAATGTTTTTTTTTGGCTTCTGTTACTTATATAAAGACCCCTAGAAGTGTTTTTATTCAATGTACAGAATTGAACTCTTCTACAACTTTATTATATATATATATATAGATATAGATAGGTATAGATTTAACACTGCCTGAGTGTTTGGTAAGCAGAAATATAGGATTTTGCGACCATCGTCATTACGATGAATGTTACTACAGCACACTTCCCGTTAGTTTAAACACTCACGTTATATATAGTTGATAGATCAATACAAAAAAATATTTAACGACAATAATCAACAGTTTCCAGACAACTTGGAAACTCTTAACATAATGCGTACCCAAATAAAGATGCAATCGGTTAAAAACACAAATAAGGATGGTAATGCACTTGATAAATATCGCAACATCCCCGCGTTCACATCTTAAGCTCTTTCAATGAACGTATACGGAAAGTGAGCAGATATACGAGTATAATATGTGAGTATATCACGCAGAAAGACCATTCTCGAATTAAGTCTGTTCGTTGCGGAGAAGATACGGTCGATATATGAAAAAAATATTTGTAACGCAAAACATTGTCGCACATAACGGTCTTCTTCGGATCCGTGTTGGAGCTAATTCATCAGAGCCAGCGTAATTTATCCCCTGTGCCATAAATATGGCGATTTTACGATCGCGGCAAAGACCGATGCGCCACTTAGCGATTCCAATTATTTGTGCAAGGGAATATCCGCCAGCGCCCACGTTTCTTTCCGAAATATACAAATCTTATAATGTAGGTGGTGGAATACAAATCATTGTATAAAGGTTGCGGCTTTAATGTTTGTTAAGTCTCAATTAATTTTGCAGTCAGTTGCAAATTGCTCGAAAGGTAAACGAAACATCAGGTGTAAGAAACATTTCTGATGCGTATGTTTTCAACGCTGCACTTTTCATAATCAATAGTTTTACGCGAGGCGTTGTATATTTGAAATCGATCAAATTAAATAGAAAAGTAATTTCTTCGACACCAACGCCTAGTCGTATGGTTTGAAGAATAATTATTTTACTCCCTTATTGCTCGATTCAAACGCCGAAGAGACCAAATGTTAATGCGATATTCAACCCGACGTAAGTTTTCACGAAAAAGTCTTCTAGAGACATTTATGTAGCAAGTTGAAAGTGGTACTTATTCAAGTAGTCAATAATAACGCCACTTAACTAACCTAAAAAACCTGCTTAAAAAATGTAAATGTGTGTACACAGAATAAATACGATAAGGTAATAACAGCTTTATCGGAGCAAATAACGGTATAAATCCTTACCAAAGTTATTAATTGTATAAGCAATTCTGAAAATTAAATGGCTCCTTGTTTCTAATCGTGACTGAAACAATTCGTTCGCTGAATTATTTCCTTGCCGCCTTTTACAGCTTTGCATGGAATGTTTCCTCATTTGCACCGAACAATGCCTGTTGACGTTATATTTCTCGAACATTACAACGTAAGTGTGAGTGTTCGAGGTTATTGATATTGTAAAGCCTGGTTTTCATGTAGTACACATATAGAAGATCGCCTCACGCGAGCGACTTATTTTCGTTTGATGTGTAACAAATGGTTAATGAAAACAAATAAATCGTATACAATACTAATCAAAATTGGTGATGATTTTTTTGGTATTGTTAAACTAATTATGTAAGCGGACTGTGAACAAAGCTCGGTTTACATAACGCTGACGGCTCATTCATAAACACACTGCAAATATTTTCGTCTTAGTATTTATCGTTACAACAAGTGTATTAGTTTATACAAAAGATTTTTCAAAGTGGTATTTTATCTCGTGTCAAATTAGTGTTGTATTTCAACGATACCATTTAACAAGTTTCCACAAGTTACAATATGGTAGGTAGTAAATTTGCGAAGTAAAAAATCTTAACTGTCAACTGCCATGCACAGGTTGATAAGTCGAGTTCAAGTAGCCGGCGCAAAATACATCCTTCAGTAGAAAACCTTCGTCTGTCTAAAGCGTTTCCAAAGCAAACGGAACATCAGACGGCGCACTCAACCCTTTGGCGAACGAGCCACCCTCGCCCCTAATTCAGCTCCGAAAAAAACGGGGGCCCTCAATTCAGTCGCGAGACAAGAACCTATCAAAGGTGGAGACGTGTTAAAACCTTATACTGGCCTTTAATTAAAGCCCGAGGGGTGGCATGGGGAGGGTGGCCATTTCACTCCGGCTGTCCACTTCCGCAACGTATGGTCGTAGCTACTTCATTTCGGACTGACGAAGGGAAAAAAGGAAAGCCAGGTGCGCCTCCTCGGACAGAGGAAGCCGTCGAGACGCCGGGGTGCTCCACGTTTTCCAACTCTAATTGAAGAGTTTGTTCGAGTTATTTTCAAATATCTCTCGCTGCAAATTGCTGCCTGCTTTTTTCGATTTACTCTCACATTTTCTATGAACTATGTGTGAATTTTTTTCGATTTTATTACATTCAATGACTTTTATGATCCGCCATATTGGAATCAGTTTGATAATACCTTGTTTTTTTTCAATGGTAATTCCGGGTACTATGATGATGAGTGGCTGCGACTAGGTTTCATCTCGCTCGGTATACCTACATCTCTCTCAGCAACTGCGGTATGATTGCTATTAAGTGTTTAACAACGACTCGACAGTCGCTAACATAATCGACGGACGATCGCAACGGATACTCAGATGGCTGCATAACTTATAGGTTAATTCGAGCCGAATAAAGCGGCTGATTTATAATCGAGCGAGTGTTGCCGAGTCCGATTCAATTATCGTCTTCTTTGTGCCACGCACTAATCAGACACGCGGGGATCTCCAATGAACAGAATTAGATTTTTCTTAAAAGGATTTTACCTTTCCATTCGTACATTAGCGATGTTTCAGGCTGCCATCGCTTTAATCTTCGTTCTGTTAATGAAATGTGTCTGATCGAGCTATCGATATTTACCGTGCTTTTTCTCTAATAGTGCTATGTTTCTTTGAGTATCCCAAGTAATACTTTTTACACGGCCCCTATAAGTAGTCTTATTTGATTATTCATTGCTTAAATAAAATAGTGTTAAGTATGCAATCTTTTAGTCGATTATTAAATTGTTGCTGTTTTAAAATAACAGATTAGGTCATGAGATGAGGAATCGTTCTAATAGCTTGGTAGGTTTAAAAAGGCGCAGGTTATAAACGTTACCCCTTGTTTGTTATAGTACAGAGCTGTGCCGGCACGTAGCTTTTCCGACTATCTCCAGCTGACAGCTGCCTGACGCGCGGCCTCTGCTTCACCTCGTATGGCTCACTCGTGCTTTGTCCGATCCCCTTTGCTAAGGCACTTGTCACTTCGTGCTGTTAGCTGCTACGACAAATATTCTATTTATTTGTTTTTGTTTATAAAGTGAAGCGTGCCAATAAAAATGTGGCACAAACGATGGAATTAATGTTACAAGCATAATTGCAGTAACTTATGAGTCAAAACTAATAAAGGGAGTAAATTATACTGGTCGTCTAATGTAGTTTTGTTGGCATCGGAACTTTAATAGACGTTTAGTACCTTTGACTAATAATACATGTTTTGGTTGCAGGTAAGAAAATATATTCTAGAAGTAGCTGCCTATTTACATGTATACTTTTATATGGGTGAGTAGTATCAGATTTTCGTTGATCGGAACAGTGTCAGATTGCTATCTTTATATTCTTTTAATTAATTTATTAATATTATAATTTTTCGTATTTATACTTGTTTATTAATTAATAAATATTTTGTTTTATAAATATTTTAAATAATTAATTTGAAATGAGATGTTAATCGTTTTTAACTATATCTAGTTTTTTTAGA
>DWUN01001363.1:0-16901 GCA_018249975.1 Passova gellias | reverse complement strand
CATTCTTTTGGGTATTTCTAAACCATAATAAAAATAGCATACGCTAATTATTTATTTTTGTAAAGAAATTCTTAAGCAGGTTATGTATTATGATTCTTTAATGTTCATAAATCCGAACATATAACTCAGTTCACTCTGACCCACATTTATAACCATTGTAACAAAAGAAGTTAGAATTCAAAGCCTACTTTTAAGTTCGACCCACAATTGACGTGTGCAGTTAACGCTTCGCCTTAATTTGGCGTAAATTAGGTCTGGGGAGCTAATCGAGGCCGCAGTTTACGCGCGATAGTTACACCCAAACAAACTTTAATGACTTAACCAGTTTCATGGATATAAAATATGTCATATTCATATTTAAATAAAAGGCTATAAGTGTTATGTGTATGCCTGATTTTTTCTATATACGAATAGCAAATGTTACGAAACGTAAGCAAGTTACGTTACAAGTAGATGTTACAAATTACTGGGTGATAAATAAAATTAAAACCAATTCATCTTTATGTTATTATTTTTAGGTGAATTGATAGATTATATCTACTTTATCTATCTCAAGAGCCCCTGTCGTAAGATATTTCAAATTGACAAATATGGTACAACTACTACATAAGCTCGTACAACTACATATAATTTTGTGTCGATTTAGATTTCCGACAACCATATTATAGGTGAAGGTAGTAAAAAACCAAACCCTTCCTTAAAGCCGTATCCAGTCTGCGTCGTGTATCCTGTACGAAGGCATCGGTTAATGATTCATTCCAGGAGGGCGCACTAAATTTTCCCGGCAAGAAGCATTTGCTGCGATGAAATATGTTCGAAGCACCGCTAGAAATACATATGTACACGGAATATTTCTGTATACATCCGGACTTTAGTGAGATTTGTGTAAACTTGGTTACGTATAACGTTACGTTACGGTTACGTTTACATTAACGGGGCTCATATTATTTCCCTGCATGATGGTGTTTCGGTCAGTTTCGTATGTGCATATTACAATTTAAATATAAATTGCTATAACAGCCATAAAATATATTGTGTGGATACTAACACACCGGGGCGTGTTCTGTGCTATGTTCGTTAATTCCTGTAGTTTTGGCAAGCCATACTTGGTAAATGTAAAGGGTGGCCCTAAACCTTTTCATTATGAGAGAAGACCACGGTCTTACAATGAAAAAACAAAAGGATTGTTATTAGGTTTTTTAAAGGATCTATTAACATGTATCGTATGATAACATTAATCTTTAACGTCTTGACAATTGTAATATAGTGATAACTCTATTGTAACACATGCATAATTGATAACGCTACATTTACTTTGGAGGTTCGTACAAGTAGTAATTTATCTTCATAATTTAGAGAATACAACATGAAAAGAATGTATATTTTACAAAGCCTTGTGGAACTTCTTCCAACTCACCTGCAATGGCGCGTCCTAATAGCATTGTACTGAATATTATGGACAGCACTCGCGTGTTCCACGCTGTCGCCATCTTGACGTTACTTCTAGTTCAATTACTTAAAATTTAATTCAACGTGACATTTATTATTTAAAAATTATCGGATTTCTTATATATTTAAAACCCATTTATCAGATAATTATCACAGCGGAAACGTTCAGGCAACGACTTTTATTAATTCTGTTTTCGTCTCAATACATCTGAGTATGCGGTTTGGTTTACAATATATAATTATTGTTATTACAATGATCTTCTTTTTTCTAAGAAATATTTAATAATTTAGCCCAGAACACAATAAGGCACATTAAGTAGTCAACTATACAATTTCCATTGTCAAAGGTTCGCCGGACCAATTGGAAATAAACGTTTTCTCTAAACTGTGTTCGTTCACAGTAGTTACTGGGACAGTGCTTTATTGGAAGCGGGTATTGTGTATTGTGCACATCGTTAAATTCACATAAAGCCTAGCTTTCTGCATAGGGAAAGGATAATCCATAGCAGCTCTCTCTTTATCTGATTATGTTTTGTATTTCGCACTAACTTACTAAACGTTCCATTTTCAAATTATAGGTGGTATAGGTAATAGGTATCGCGGTTCAACGAAACGTAGCTTTAATTTGTTGAACATATTTTTTTCAATAAAATTTATTACGTCCTGTATCAAGTAAGATATTGGAGCGTTCCACACACATCACAGGTTTAAATGTGTATTATAAGATTTTCACATTCGCTGTTTTAGTAGTTCTTTTAGTGGACTCCGTTATTTCTTAATAAACTATTACTCATAGCATTATTGGAATGTTTTAGTTTACTCGTGTGAAGTCACGCTCAGATTTCGAATGTGACATGTGCATATAAATGCAAATGTATTACAACTCTTGATAATTTAGGACGATTGCAATTCGGCTATAGTAATCTCAAACTATAAGTGAACAGTAATAACAATAATATGAGCTAAACGTATCAATAATGTTTACATTTCGGCTCTCATTAGATCTCTAGTGAATCTTGAATCACGGAGTCATTATTTTTCCGAGCAAATTGGCTGCCACCAAAGTCAAAGTTATATTAACTTTCAGTAACTCTGAACGACTAAATTCTAGTAGTTATCGCCCGCTGTGTTCCGCACTTGTTTGGTTCGTTTGATATTTGGAACGTTGCGCTATGGTGTTATGGTTCACAGTTTCTGTTCAACTGTTTTATTCAAAGTTTCGTTTGTTTTATGTAAATAAGTCTTAGATATATAAGGAAACAGAATGAAATAGAATGAAAACGTGATATGAACATTTTACCTGAATATCATCTAACAGAAGGTAAATGTATGTTTTCTCAATGCTATTTTTATTTTATTCAGATGAATTACAATATCTGCTAAAGAAAAATGGACGTAATTAGTTTTATATTTCTCCTCTTGATTCTTTTTAATATATGGTTAATTATACTCATGACATGTTCGATAAGATTATTCAATGGGACCCTCAATTATATGCAAATTATACTGAATTACTTTGTAGAAGGCTACGCGGAAGTTCAAAAGACTTTTGTAAAATCAAGGACTAAGATTAACGGACCTTGATTAAACCAAAACGAAAACATGAATATACATTTAAAAAATGTATTACAATTGTTTACATTGTTTAAAAATGTGTTACAATGTTTCAGTTTGTTTAATTTACAATTCGGATAAAACGATTTGCGTGATTGCGTGTGATTTATTTTTCATTCAAAATACAAACTTGAATATTTGAAAATGTTACAACCCTCTGTCCAAGATTAACCTGCGTGGTTTTTTAGGGTAGAAGAATGTGTCTTACTGATGAGTTTTTCCCACTGGCCGTGGACGGAACGAACGACGAAGATAACCACTTCGTCGCGGTCAACGGAATGTTTGGACGTCCAATGGTACAAATCGTGGAGTTCGATTACACGTTTTACAGCAACATAATAAATATTCTGCATTTTTTTTTCGATGTTTTCGTCATATATCACTTTTGTACGGCATGATTTTATAAAAATAACTCGGTAATAGATATCGTATCGAATGAATGTTATGCAAAGAAATACCTATGCCTCATAATATTCGACTGAGCCACTGTTTGGCAGATCGATTCAAGTAGCGCCTATATCCAACCGAAACTACATCGGTCTTGTATTGTATTATAACTTTACAGCTTTAGTAGCCTGCCGAAACTTGTTCGAAATTCTCGAAGGACATTGTGAAGTGGCTATGGCTTAGCTGTCTAGAAACCTCGGACCTTTTACAGTAAAGTATCAAAAATGCGAGAGAAGCTATTAGAAATGTTTTCATAAATATTTAATACAGTCAATATAAAAGGAGGTGGAAGAACGGGGAAGTACTACCGCTAAAGCTATTTTTATCGTGAAGCAGTTGTTATTATAACTACATAATTGTATTTCGGTTTGAAAGGTGTGGATGCCGGCCCGCGTGTGTACAAGAGGCGAACATCTCAGTCCACCTGAAAAGCAGCGTATCTTTGACTTACCTCTATTAGGGCGGATACTAACGAATACTAACTGCTCTGATAAAAGACAGTAAACGCCTTGTCATGTGATGATATCAACTTTAAAAAAGAAATTTAGTTATTCAAATTTTCAAAACTTCAATTTAACGGCATATGCTGTCCGATGACCCTAATTAATGGGTGTACTAAAACAACAGGATTTCCAAAATGTCAATTGATGAGTTTTTATATTAAAGGGGTTGATTATTAAATGATTATGTTTAATCATTTTGACAATAAATTTATTGTATTTTTCGGCATCCATGTACCTACATGATGAACAACCTTGTCACGGATGTACGGAAAAAGGTCGGAAGTATAGCCTATTATGGTCCTTCTATTAATCTAAGGTGTTCTCTTGATATGAGAAATTATATACCTACGTATTTATCTCGCTACTCCGTTTGTAGTTGTGATTCGATAGTATGAAAAATTCATCATTTAATTTTTTCACAACAACATTTCCGTTTTTATAAATTGGAAAAAAAAGTCAATACGGTTCTTTAATAATCTCTACTGCATTTCGTAACAAAGAGTATCATTGCGTTTTGACGCTATCCGAACAATCTTTTGTGTATACAATAGAAAAAATATTGACTCAGTTTCTAGATAAGCACATTAAAGAAAGGTTTTAAATATTAATAAATTCATATTCTATTCTACGTAATATGAGTATCAATGAACACTGGACCCATAGCTATTGGCATTACTATGTAAATAAATATTCAATATACCTATATTTAGCTTGCAAAGGACTGTGTATCGGGTTGTAGTTTACACATGAAACAATGGAACAAACAATAAAAACAAAAACAATAATAACACCCGATACCCGGCGGCCCTACGCTACGTCTAAATGCTCTATATCTGGATCTTCGTTTCCTCTTCTGTGGCATTGTTTAATGATTTATTCCTGGGGGTGCACTAAATTCGCTCGCCGAGAAGCATTAGACCCGGTGAAATACGACCGAGGCACAACTGGAAACATATAACTTGTATACGATGTACTTATACATTTCTGTTATAGGTAATAGAATTTGAACATAGCCTAATTGCTATTGTACAAGCTTGAGACAGTCAGTGAAAATCTTCTTGTGAAACTTTCAGTGATCCTCTCAAGGTTAACTACTACTGAATTAATTATTGAACTACTACTACTGAATTAATTATTGAAATATCTATCTTCTTTTTTCTTTCCTTCCCTTTTTGGCAAATAAATAATGAAATGATAATGCAATATGCAAGCTTTGGAATTATTTTCTAAAATGAATTATTCTTACACATTTTTATTAGAGTAGGAGGTATTTTGGACTTTATTACGATAAATGATATTTGTCAGACATTCTGACTCAGAATAATAGTACAATTATAATATTAGTTAAAGGTCCGTCGACGTCTGTGCAATATGAGCTTTATGTGCATACAAATATGATTTATTTCGATTGATATTGCAAACAAAAATTATACAGCATTCCGACCCGTAGTTAACAAAAGAAATTTAGACGCCGCTGAAATATTTGATTGGTTGATTATATGTGATTGATGACAAGCCATTGTTACAGCATTTTATGACCGTTTCATGTTATGTCGACGTTCCGTTGAACATTAGAACTATTCCATAGATATGTTTTCACAATTTATTGCAGTGATGGTCTAATGAGTCAAAAGTCTGCTTCCGATTCCGCGTGCCTTCCGGGCTCTAGTGACTGGTACGCACATTCCTACATACCAAATTTCAACAGTTTTATCATATACGGGTACTATCTATTTTCTTTACTTTAACCGAAAGTACATTAATATTTTACGATGTGGTGAAACATGTGTTTAATTAAGGGTTGGGACTTCCTCGTTTGAACACATAAACTCAAAATCATGCTGAGTCAGAATTGCAGACTCGACCCGGTATTTAATAACCACGTGAGTGTTCCACCGTAGCTAGTCGCGAAATAATCAAAATGTCGTTAGTCTAAGTAATCCAATAAACTTTTATCCATTTAAATACGGTTATTGAATTGTGTAATAAGATTTTGTTCTAACTAGATGCAAGTTTGTTAAATACAGTTCTTTAACTAAACGTTAGCACACGACTCCCAACTTAGCGTTATTTTAAACGTTTACACTTGGCTTCAAAGATAAAATTGACTAAATATATCAGAAGCCTTATATTTTTCACAAAAATATATCTTGAACAATACAATATAAATGTGTACATTCAATAGAAATAAAGAATCTGGAAACGTTACATCGACAAGGATCTAAAATTTTAAGAGATAGCAACTAACGAGATTAGAGAGAATATCTAAGAAGAAATTCTGTTGAAAATTAACACAGTTACCTAACGCTCTTGTCGGATAAACAAATAACCAGTAGAGACGAAGAAAATTGGGGGCCCGAGTAGCAATTTATTTTTCAGCTGATTGTTACAAAGATATTTAAATTTAGGCTCCTTGTAATATCGAATGTCTTTAGTTTTACATATATGTATTTATAACTTTTGTAAGACAATACCGGCCAACTGTGCAATGGTGACAGTACATCTCACAAATCACGTTTATAGTACCGATGACAATTTTAGAATTATTCAGTGGCATGCATATCAAATACGTACAAACGTAATCTACAGGATATTGGAAAAAAACTGAGGTGACGATGACGTCATGCACGAAACACACGAACAGCCTTGACTATCCATTGTACCCTTGATTCTACATTGAACTAGAGGAAAGAAGATTTATCAGACATCTATGCATACCCCTCTTCTTAAGGCCAATAAAATCATCTGAAAATTTCGAATGTTTCTTATATACCAAAATTCTCAGTACAGGTGAGTACATAATATCTACCTACAAAGTTCTTCTATTCAATGTCTAACAATTTACTTCTTCCTAAAGACGCAATAAACTTGTATCATAAAAAAATTCTCCTGACATCATGACTACATAAGTTTCATATCTAATATAGAGTTTGAGCACCTACATAGCAACAATAAAATTGTTACTTTATGGTGTATACCATAAAGGTTATGTTCATGTGCTTTTATTGTATAGCACTTATTAGAACTGCTAAGTACTTCCTTAACTTTGCCCCGGCCTCTCAAGGACACTGCGAAGTCCTTGCAACTAAAGCCATGGTTAATAAGGGATGTTGTACTCCTGATTATAACTGAAGTCAAGTGCTGCAATAGTATTAGTCGTCTTGGTTAATTTTTAACATTATAATTTAATAATACCAATAGGATTTTTAACTGCACATTCACATGTAAAACAAAAAACCAATATTGTTTTAACTAAATTTAAATTCTTATTATTTCATGAAGTTATAATAATTTTACTTACACTGATTACTACGAGTTTGAAGGAAATTTTAATTCGGAGAGCCAATTTGGAGTGCTTGTTATTAAATTGTAACTAATTGAATTTCCTCCGGTTGATTAAGTGCAGTTCGACCAATGTTCATTCAATGGTCCTATTTGTTCACAGTTGACAATTATTTTAGTTTAAACCCGGTACCTAACCATCTCAATTAACATTTTGATTAGTTGATCTATTAATGTTGATCATAATAACATAGACATTAAAGGCAGTCAAATAATTTATAGATTTTATTCATGTATTTTCATAAATGGATAACTTTAATAATTGTCACCATATACGTAAAAGTAACTACTTTTACTCGTATAAATAGGGGAATTAGGTTTCTTTCGGGCCTTTCCTGGAGACGAGATCTGTTATTAATGGTCGTTTTTCTGGTACTGGTCATATCTAGAAGCGACAATGACTTATTGTCATAATTTTAAATAAATTGGTTATTTTCATTGTTTTCCAAACTCATGTATTACATGTTTTGTGAAATTTTAACAAAAAAATAAAAACCGACTTCAAATAGTAAACTATTCTAAAACAAATTAATATGCACTAAAAAGTAAACAAATAATTTAAGGTACAATTATTGTTATTCTCGGAGTCGGTGTCAGCCAAGGTACGCCCTTCTTCCGGTAATTCCTTATGTTTAATATTGGCTAAATTTTTTTATCACTGTTTGCTGGATTATGTCTCAGCAACGTTAATTTGTTAAAAAAATCTTGTGTTGAATGTTGTGTTCTGGTATTATTATTGCTAGGTATATAGTAGTGTTTCCTTGTAGTGTCTCGTGGTGTCAATATTATAGTTTATTATATAATTTTATACGGTTTAATATATTTCTAAACTCTAAAAGTTCTGAGCCGGAAACTTAGTGTTTATGTATTTCCAAAGTCTTAACAACACTGCAGCGAAATTCTATCTCTTCTAAACTCTGGAATAGTAAAGTTTGCTCACTCTTAGCTTCTTGTTTGCGGCTCTGCGAACATCTTTATGTACATACCCGATGTAATGGATTTACGTATCCACAATGTTGCAAGTAACATTATTTTAATGTTTTGGATTTTCTGAAACTTACATACAACTGATTACACTTGCTTCAGCCTCTTCTAATTTTTGATAACAATGTATTATAATGTATCTACCAAGTATCTACCAAGCTGCTTTTGTGCTTTAAAGTAATAAATTATGTTTGTTTTCAGTTATAGGTATCGGACTAATGTATTACACTTCAACACGTTTTCCCTTGCCTACGTTCCTTATTCAGAATTAGTTAAGCAATTGATAAAGCGACTCTAGGTACAAAGACCATCTTTTACTAGAACTAGTATGTATAGAAGTTTGGAAACTTCAGTTGAGTTCCCAAAGGACTTTGTAAAGTGCTGCTACAAACATCAAAGGTTTAAAGAGGTTATAGTTTGTGGTACTAAGTATTTATATTAAAATATATTTAAGAATTGCAACGCTGTCTTAAAAAAATGTTTTCAACTACTCTACGTGTATTTATAATAGACCTATAACATCAAATACGTTACAATAATAATTTTATTTAAACCCTGAATGATGTGAACAGTTTACATCCTTCATTGATTTAGCGTAAATGATGTCTGTGGAGTTAATCGAGGTCGCAGTTAACTGTGGGCGATGCTTACAACCAAACAAACTTTAACAGCCTAATCGGTATCACTAACGTGCCTACAACTTTCAGCGAATTGATGACTGTAGGGTAGAACCTTAGTCATCAGACAGACTTATATATATACCATTACCTCCATTATTATTATACATAGAATTATTATTAGCAATGACTTGATTTTGGCGTAAAAATTATAATGAGAAAACAAATCTGTAGCAATACAGTCTACGCAAGTTATTCAATAACCGCGAAACCGCAACTACACAGCAACATCAAAAGCACGGCTTTCTGTCATCATCAGCAAGTAAATGACAAAAAATAAATAATTTGTAGTCTTACGAATTGTGAGTAGTAATGCATATTACATCGTAGTCATGTAAAACCGATTAACTAATAAAGCTTGATTGAATGTAAATATATTTGCAACAGTACTATAAAAAAAACTGCAACTTTGTAGGTTTAACAGTGGAATTACCGCAAACATTCGTCTGTTTATCTAATTGCCCGAACGCTAGTAATGAATGAAATATTAGGAGTTTAAAAATGTTCAGTATTTCTCAAGTCGAATCTGCTCTGTTTTTTGTTGTGCTGTATTTGCTTTCTCTGTTCGGCGGCATCACTTAATGATTCATTCGAGTGATACTCAACTGGCTTTATTTTGTATATGTATTCGTAACTCTTCACGTATTCACTGAAAAACTTTAAGCTTGATGAAATAAAATCAAAGCTTGGTCGTAACATGACAATTACTCGTTTGATACCTACGAACGACAGTGGAGTCAAAAAATCTATACGGTTAATGACTTGCATGTCACTGATATTTTTATTATATCCTTAACTAATTAATATAACATATATAGAATAGTAATCACATAATATCGGAATGTTTAGATAATATTAAATGTTAAAGAAAAGGAATAGCATTTATGACATATCACGATTTATTTTGCATCTAAAGAAATAAATGTTATATAGGTCGGGGCAGTTAGCGAAAAATGTGAATGTATATCTAATTTTGCAAAGATTTGTAGAACTTCTTCCCACTCACCTGCAATGGCGCGTCCTAATAGCAGCGTGCTGAATATAATGGACAGCACTCGCCCGCCGCCCCTTGTCACCATCTTGGCGTTTTATGAGTCCAATTGCCATCAACTATAATAGTCATAAGTCATGCTCCTGGACCCAGCTACACTTCAAATTACGCTCGACATTATACACAAGTTATGTCAAGGCATTTATACGAATCTTGAACTCTACGAAATTATTGCTTCTAAAAGCTTTTAACAATTAATTATTTTAACTGTATAGATAGTTAGAATGTCATTAGCAGTTAAAGTTCAAGAAATTTTACTTCAAAAACAGAGTGAAAAAATCAGAATGTCCTTTTCCGTGCGTATGTAATTTTAACAAACAACTTTTGATACTTGGTTATTTTAAATGACCAATTTCGGCATATCCTCCTATCTCCTGCAGAATAGCCTTTTGTTCACTAAAATAATAGAAACATAATGGTGTATCATTTAAATGCTTATGTTCTTCGCAAAGAGAGTACAGTGTCTTTCTTTTCCATTCCGTTGGGAATACAAATGTGTCATGAATACGGATATTTTGTGGTGGGCTGAGCGTAGTGGCATATACTCGTAGTTATCCAATCAGATCCGTTTATAGATATATTCGAGTAAGTTATAAAATTTTAAAAGTATATCCAGGACTCTCGTCGCTTGTATATACTTTCTTGTCGAATTATACAATTATGTTTATCACAAAAAATATATTTTCCAAGCACAGATATGGACTAAAATAATTATATTGTCTAGAAGTTTAAAGGTTAGAATTTTATTAACGAAAGTTTAACTGTAATAAAACAAGACGGTAACATTAATTATGTGTTATAACGGTTGATCAAAACAATATGGAATTTTAAATACTTGCGCACTTTATAGCAGTCGGGCACCGTTCGTTGATGTTAATCCACTAAAAAGTGCAGCACAGACAGACACTATGAATTTTTAAAACGCGCACTGTTTTGCTCGGCTAACTGAGCTTAATAAAGATTTTCTTTACATTAATAATAAAGTAGTATCGAAGAACTTTTCTTTGTTTGTTGGTTAATTAACAAACTTGATGATTACGGTTTCTGTCGCGAGTCCGCAATCAAAGCTATATTGGTATTTCGGAACAATTGTTATTCTCGTAAATGTAGTATTTCTTTGAAATGAAATCATCACTATGTAATTTACACTAGCATACGGAATATTATATTAACCGTATTTCATATTAGGTATATCACACGAACGGCTTTTACTAATTTTCTGTGAATAATATATATTTCGCTTAATCGTATGGTTTGCAATTCGAAACGATCAAGATTACTCGTAGTTCAATTTTCCACTATGTGAAATGATTAGATTTCTTTTCCCAATTTGGCTGTAATCGCTCCGCGCAAGTTGAAGTGAATTGGTGCATCAGTGAATATGGAGTCGGTTTCAGAACTTCCACTTATTTATATTTTAAAAACGCTTACTTAGAAGCTTATTTCACTGTGGTAGAGAAAAATTGTACAGAAGTTACGAACATGAAGAAAATAATATGTGTTTTCACTTTATTTATATTTATTAAAATGGAGCAGTTAAAAGAATTTGTAGTTTTTGTTAGATAGTCAATAACACACCTATATTCGGGTTACAATATTAGCAAGTATTATTTCCTAATTATTTGTCATTTATCCACCAGTTCGCTTATATTTATGGAATGAATAGTTGCTACAATGAGTTATAATTAATAATATAATTTAGGAATAGTAGCGCAAAACATTAATGATTGCAATATTATGTTAACTAAGATATGACCGACATCGTTAATACTTTATCCGATATTAAATCTTCGACTCTAGTTTTTTGGAGTTGACAAATCTCAATTTTTAATTAAATGGTTTTGCAATTCATGTTTGTGAGGGCGCTTTTCAAAAGAAGCATATTTCACTGACCTGCCTCTTATTTGTTAACAAACTTCTTTCCATCGAAAACTCGAAGTCAAATTACCTATAGACTTGAGGTCTTGAGACTAAATAAAGAGAATTATAAAAGTGAAGGATTTTAGTAAAGTGGGACTGATGAAATAAAATATATATGTAAATATAGCCAACTTTTTTGCCATAGAATCTGAATGTGAACTGCTAAGCCGGAAGGTCAGTCTACCGCATGATGAGACAGATATTTTATTGTTTATCAGGAGAAACGGTCCTTGTTATAGTTCCTCCGCATACGAAACATAGACGAATGTTTCTATCAAATTGTGCTAGCATTACCCTAGCCGTGTACCAATTACAGTAGAATAACTCTGGAACTAATATCATTCTGATATTATCCCATTAAGTGCTGCAACACAATTCACGAGCAGCGTACTTTCTTGATTCAGTGAAGATTCATTTTACTTAACTTAATTTCTCTATGCTATTGCGGTCCAATTTCTATTGCCTTGTGCACAAGTAAACATTAAATGTTACCCGTAGTATAATGCGACACTACTTTCCCCACGCCCCACACCATAATATTCTCCACTGTGCACGGAACATTACGACTCCTAATGAAAATGCTTTTCGCAATTTTCAACATTCTCATTATAAATTTCTTTCTTATAGATTCCGCCTCTGACATTTCTCTGTACATCGCTAAAGTCGGCTGGTAGAGAATGCTATGTTCCACTAAGCTAGCATTTTGTATCACAATTTTATGGATTCAATACAGTTTATATAACAAAAAATCATAAACATAATTACGTAAAGCATAAGGTAACAGGTGGACCAAACAAATGATCTCAGTTTGGGGATGAAGATGCGCTCTATATCGTCTTCAATAAAATCATCAGAATTTATCTACCTACCAGTATTTTTTTATATTACATTCTATTTTCATGATCAAATAGTTTTTAATATTTAAAAAAAAACATGAATTTCTTACTGAGGAGTTTATTTATGCAATTAAAGTATGGCTGTTTTAACCTAGGCGTTTCTTAACAAGCTATATCTAGATTTCACTAAAGGATATCTTCTGAATTATAAAATAACATTTTAATACGTGATTTATTCGGGTATATAAAAGATTAGAGCATTTGTAAGATAAATTTCTTATTATCATTCGATAATGAATTCTGATGTAACTTTTCTACTAAAAGATTCTCTCCGACGGTTCCCAAAATCCCCAGAGTTCAGGAATAACAATGTTGAAATTCAAAATTATTTAAGAAACGAAGTTTGGTGTGAATTTTGATTGCGCATCAGCGAGATCAAACTGTGCACGCTTGTTGAATGGTCGTCTTTATGTGATGTCGTATTCGATCGTTCATAGACATTACTGTCGCCGTGGAATAGCCTCGCCGGGGGGGCCATTAAGGGGCGCTGTGCTTGTGTGTGTTACCGTCACATTACACGTTTTTGGCAACGCCTTGTTGCTTAGTCACGCAACGTGTTCGTTCAATTTAATAAATGAGTATTCAACAATTCCGTACAGATTAAATAATTATTACACAGTAGCGATGAAAAGTAACCCTAGCAATTAGGGTACGTGTTAAAATGATGCAGAAGAATGTATCATATAAATTATTAGACGTTATTATTTTTTAAAATAATACCTTTTATAAAGCAACAATCGTGAAAAGTCCATAACCTAAATAATAACTACTTAATACTGTTATTGTTTTAGTTACAGTATGTATTATCACCAAATTACTTTTATAATAAGTTTATATATTGGTAAATATGTTATCATACCTAGGTACCTATATACCTGTAAATTTTATCCTTAATATGGCTATTTCTATTTCAGCGTCATATTTCTAACGTATAAAGTTATTCAACTGTTTTATTCAAGTGGAAAATAGGTTGTAGGTATCACTTAAAAATTCAATAAAGGTTTCTAAAGCGCGTGAACTCTGCCAAAACGCACTTGACCTGCGTCATGCGGGTTTTAAGCTTTTTCATACATACTAAAAGGAGATACGTGCCCAATAGTGGGTACTAGT
Source organism: Passova gellias (assembly GCA_018249975.1). Classification (NCBI taxonomy): domain Eukaryota; kingdom Metazoa; phylum Arthropoda; class Insecta; order Lepidoptera; family Hesperiidae; genus Passova; species Passova gellias. Next base: position 2,908 of record DWUN01001363.1, on the reverse strand, counting down.
GGACGGATAATTAAATCATAAGCCTATGTATTAGAATGTCCAATGTTTACATTTTTTAATATACATGTAAAAAACTTGCATACCAACGGCATCTATCTCGATTAGTCAAGGAAATTAATTCAGTTCCTCACCAACAAGGATATAAGGCAATCAATATTTATATGTGTATTTGTAATATACTCGTATGTAGTAAATTTCATGTCTTAACTAGAATTTGTTCAAGCGTAACGTTGAAAAATTTCTTCAGGATAGCCAACACAGTTGCGACCCCTTTGATTGACCCCTTTGACCCCTTTGATTGCAGATGTTTGAAAGGCGATTTTCATCACTGATTATAACATTGCAAGCGGAACATCATTAGTTATTCATAATTATAACTATTAAGCAATTAAAGCCTATTGATCTAATAGATTTAATGTTAAATCTGATATAATATACCTACACGCGAAGACGACTTGTTGTATGAAAATTTCATTCATATTCATAAGAAAGCAGAAACGAGAGAGACTCGTGTTTAAACCGGGATCTTAGATATTTTCTTTTACTAAATCTGCACCGAGATCCTACATTGCGTTGCAAGATGGAGACGCACTTAAGAAAAAGAATAGCATTGGAGATGACCTACTGTTGATCGCAACCATCGTTCAATAATATACTGCCATTAAGCATTTGAATTGTTATTACATTTATTAGATATAATGACTGTGATTAAAGTTAGATTTATTTAATTTAGAAATAAAGTGTGTTATAAAAGTTCGGTTAAAATTCGTGTATTACGCTCAGCGATTTTAAACGTTTTATGAAGTTGCGTTCGTTAGCGCACCGAGTTTGGATGACCGCATCCTTTTGTTAAGTTTGTTTTATTATTTGCCCGGAGGCACGAACCTGAATAAATTCTAAAACTTTTTGGCCGTCTCGTTATCATTTTAGATTTTATTTGCTGGTACAATTGTTTTACTGTTTTGTTTCCTATGATCATTTCTAAAACCTGTCTGTATTATTATTCATAAGAGTTGGAAGAAAGTAGATAAGAGCAGGAAAAGCTCTAACATCAGGATGTGCAGTTAAATTTGTCGCTAGTATTTACAATAAAGATTTATTTTAGGCATAGTTGCAAAATATTGTCTTAATGCTTTAATAGCACAAAAATATTTTCATAGCAGGATGAACATAACCTATTGAAAAATATATCCATTATTATATTTTCGCTTTATTTCAATAGGAAACAGATTCAAACTAGACGTAATTTATCGTAAATATTTAAAATTAATTATTTCTTAATTCACTCACTGTCACTTATTGAATGTGAAAATTTGACACCTAAAATGTTTTGGACATAGATTAATAGAACTTAGCACGAAACTATAAGTAGTCGAAGCGACATTCTGAAGAACATATAATATTTACATTAAGTGTAACATAAATGTATAAAAACTTGAATGCATTTAGATTATGCGTCTTTAGGAGCGTATCATTTTTACGTAGACGACCCGTGTACATGTGTAAAAAGTTTTACAAATCACTTTATTTTCACTTTACGTCACTTCATTAGTCCTACGTTAAAATGTTAAAAAAACTTTACACTTGTTACGGGTCCGAATGGGTATTTGGTGGTAATCTGGCTTCACTTGTTGAGAGCACCGCGGAGCGCGCTCAACGTTCGCGCGCTCGACGTAGCGTGGACGACTGCGCTTCCCGCCCATTCATTGAACTAAACACATTTACTACTTTATCTCGACTCAAATTCGTCGCTTTTCCTATTTTCTTTTTACAAAGGGAGCCCGTTGTAATTGGTAAACTGGTTGAAGACGCCATAATAGTTTTTCGTATATTGTTTCGCTTTCCTTTACTCGTAAACTACGAATTTTACTTATTATGACGAATAATAAAGGACAATAGAGATTATTTTGGATACGCGCTTAATTTAATTTAATTACATTGCAAAAATAACGTTGTGTGAAACCTGAAAAAGTGAACGATTATATTAATGAGTTAAATTTAATATTCAATTAAAACATTAATTTGCACCTGTAAACGCGAGAGTTTATTGTCGTTTTTCATTTATTACAAGTTTTTACTTCTACTTGCAATCGAGAATTTGTAGTAGTTAAACGTAATTAACGAGTGCGCGTGGGTGTGATTCTTTTATGTAAACTTGAGACGTTGTTAGAGCTGAAATATTATATAAAAATATAAAGATATGAAATTTTCTCGAAGCTTATGATAAATGTGGCTTAAAAAATTTGCATATCTATATTTATGACAAACTTAACTTATACAAGCGACTTTGAATAGGCGTGTGTATAATGATAATATACATCATTACTTTCTGGCTTCAATTATGTTTTAACTCCAAAAATCACTGTTTAAACCTTTCATCATATTTTTTTACTTGGGACTTCATCAGCTTGACACCTAGGCATTTAGGCTCTGTGTTGATATGTAGATCGGTCATATAGGCAGATAGTCGATATTATTCTTATCTTATCAATACTAATCTTTTCGTTTTCAATATTTTTAACTTTTCTCCTTAAAAACTTTATCGGTAATTATTGACACATAATTCTCACAACACGAAAAGAATTTACCCCAAATAAAATACCTTTGTCATTGCATTTTGTACCTTAAAATTTAACAACTTGCTTTTATACTTATGTAAATGGCTTACGGACACGAATACCTATATGAAATCTAATTTATTTAACGATTTATTTATCGTACTTATCCTCAGTCATTACAATTTCTCTTTAGAACAATTGGCTATTTCATACGTCACGTATTCGTCATCAGATTTAGATGAGATGGTGACATTAAAGTAAATTTTCTCTATTGATGAAATTGCCAAGAACTACCTACCAATCATAATTATGCTGCTTTTATATATGTTATAGAAATATTTAACGAGCAT
>DWUN01001362.1:0-16904 GCA_018249975.1 Passova gellias | reverse complement strand
GTATTATCTAATTAATAATCCTGTTGCTGTAGTCCTGTCGTCAATTAATATTGATCATTTCTAACAGCTAATATTCAATCTAACAGCTAGATTTAAAGAAGCAGTTCGACGAAGGCGATACCACTAATTACCAGACGAATGGCGAGTTCGACCTGGTGAGCTTCGAAGCGATCAGACACAATCAGTACTACTCCTGCTGCGTGGAACCCTATCCCGACATCACGTACGTCATCAAGCTCAGGAGACGACCGATGTTTTATGTCTTCAACTTAATTCTACCGTGTCTCCTCATTAACGGAATCGGCAAGTATAATAAAAATATACTAATTGGTAACATTGTTTTAAAGAAGTAGATGGATTTCTTAGCAAACACCCTTCGTTTTCAGCCCTCCTTGTGTTCTACGTACCATCGGAATCAGGTGAAAAGGTGACTCTAGGTATTAGCGCTCTGCTCTCAATGACAGTATTTCTGATGACGATTCGGGATACACTACCGCCAACAGAGAAAACTCCACTAATAAGTAAGCAGACTTTTTCTATTGTTATAAAAATGTCCAAATGAGCAAACTTATAAAATAGCTTTACAAACTCTTTTCTTCTGAACTTACCATTAATACAACGGTCAACTTACATGTTAGATGAAAATAAAATTTTGTGTTATTTTTGTAATAACTTTAAATGTAATAAATTTTATAACTTTGTTGCAGGCTTATATTACGGTGTTAGCACTTGTTTAGTATCGTTCTCGGCTTCGCTGTCCGTCGTAACTCTCAACATATCCTACAGGCGAGTTCTATGATTATGTGTAACTTATTATTATGTTCCATTGACTATTAATTGCATCATATTTTCATCTTAAGTGGTTTTGCGACATGTTTTTTTCGCGCCTGTTTGGAAAGCGATGATGCGGGATACATCCGGAGTCGCCGGTTTTAAAAAGTCTTGTATATTTCTTGCAATTGTGAGTTAAACTAATGCAGTTAATATAAAAAATTCTTAATCAAGTATGTCGTGTTCGTTTATATTCGCTCTCATTAGCGGGTAGCGTACGGATACTGAATAGTTAAACTATTTTCGGCGACAAGTCTTAATGTTTGTCTTTATAGCGATTCTTTGGTAACAGTGTCTCTCTTAAGTTTGTCACAGTAAGTATGTTTCTGGAACAGATTTCGTTATGAAGTATCAATTTTATTATCCGTTTTCAAATTAATTGAATCTGTAACGGCTTCGAAGGATCATGCTTAGAGGAAGTGATTTAATCGAGTTTTAAAGTTAATACCAAAAACAAATATCCTTTGCTCTCTGTATTCTATATCGAATTAAAATATGTATAACATTAAAGGCGCTAAGTATCCGAACTAACAAGAATGATCGCTCATCTTTCATTCATGATTACTAATGAATGTTGACTATTGTAATCACTATTTATCTGCGCAAGGACGAAACTCAATATACACAAAATATGAACCAGAGGCAAATTTAAATTGTGTTTATTTACATATTTTAATAGAAAAGCATTTGTAATCGTAGTTTAAGCGTATTATTATATTTTTACAATAAAGTACATTATATACCAACACTTAATATACATTAGTCTATGGCCTTAAATCTATTGATTATGCGAGAAGCCCCATATACAACAGTAAATCAATAAAAAGTTAAAAAAGTAATTATCATCAAAATCTTCGTTGGGTTTATACTTATGTTTAATAAATTGATTAACTAATTAGTCAGTCACTAAGCGAATAAGCTCGAAACAGAAACAATACACGAACACTTCGTTACAGAATAATGAAATTCAGGACAATGTTACATTAAAGTATGTATACATCGGTATGACTCTCGTATGAAACTCTCATATGGAAACAATCTCGAGCATTTGTCAGAAACCCATTTATCTGCCAGTAGACAGAGGTTTGATTACGAATTAATAAAGCGAAATGTGGACAGGCGTCGAGCAGAGCTGCGGTTTCTAAGCAACCCAAGAGCGTACGAGTACAATTGCTTACATTTGTATGGATTAAATTTATGAGTTGAAACTACGCACTTAATGCAACATTTGTCTTTATTGAAAAGGAGGTCGAGTTTTTTTCTTACACACATAAAGAGAATAATTCGTAACAAAATGAATTTCATGTTCATTAAGTACACGTACTGACCTTATTATGAAATAAAAGTTTTGAATTTGTAATTAGATGTTGATGCATACTGGCCTACTAGGTAGATAGCTTGACGGATGTATTCTAGTACTTAAACTGAAGCTAGCAATGATTGCGTGAAGGTGTGATATTGTTCGTAGAGGAGTGAGAGGGCAGCCGGTGCCGGCGCTCCTACGCGAGCTCGTGCTGCAAAGGCTCGCGCGCCTCCTCTTCATCAACTTCGACACTGACACGACAAAGGTAAGGATATTTTAACTTTCAATAAACCTAGTTATTTGACCGTATTTGATAGAATAAAAAATACAGTCGAATTGAGCACCTCCTCCTTTTTGGAAGTCGTTTAAATAGTAAAACAAATTAGGTTGTACGTTGTATGGACACTAATTTTTAGCGCCTAGGATGCGCTAGCTACAGCGGCTCTGCGGCGGCTATTTGCGTGTATTATGTATATTCCACACACACGGTCATCGTATGGGTGTTGTAATATACAAAAATTGTGGTAATATCACGTAAGCAGATTTTTTTATTCGAAATTTCGAGCACTCTTAATGAAAAACTGTTTATAAAATAACATTATTACGTCGATTTAAAAATTTGCTTGCCTCGGTCTCTCGACATGGCCTTGCAATTTTTGGAAAAAACTATATCTGACGTTTACGTTTACAGGTTTATTTTCAATAATAGCGATAAGATACCCGCTCCGTCTCCCATTGATGATAAATGACACCCTTATGAATAAAACCATTTTATCTCTTTTTTAATACCCTAAGAAACTACATAAACACAGTCATCAAATTGCTTATTTTAATTGTAAAACATTGACTTAGTTTTCCCCTAAATACACATGTACGTACTGTATGTGTAGGTATATATTTTATTAGTACACACGAGTACCTAATTCAAGTCGCAGAAATTCGAGCAGTTTCAATAAACGTGTTTTAATATCCTTTTTAATATTAGTGTGTAAAGGAAAACAGGCTGCTCAAACAGTTCATGTAATATATTACTTTCTACCGTAGAGTGAAAATTTAAAGAACCTTTTATGAAAATATACATACTCTGAATTACCTCTACGCGGCAGTTCTTACGATTATCAGCTAGCTGACGTCAAATAGAAATAGAAATCGTAACATTGACAGTTTTATAATATTATTTTGAAAATAATTATTATTAAGGACTCTTGAACGATATGCCAAAATTATGTTTATTAAAAGATTTGTAAAATCTTTATAACTGTGATTAAATGCTTTATTTTTAAACGGTCCAGTCCGTCTCTTGTTAATCCAACATAAGCAAGAGTTACTATTAGGATATATGTACCAGATGTAACGGCTTACCCTTTTATTATTCTACCGTCCAGGTTGCCGTACCAGGGCTGATGGGGTCACGTCACAATGGGGTAGGCAGAGCGCACGGAGTGCCAAATATCTCTGTCCTTACAAACCTGACGTGTTTCGTCCACATTCATCACTCTTCATGCTTACCTATATCTTCTAAATAGACACTTTATGTTACTCAACATATATCAATGATTATGGCGTGGTATTTGTAACTGAAATGGACATTGCGTAAATACTCGTACGCTGTGGATAAGAAAGCCCTTGAAGCAACATCGTTTATGTTATCTTTTTATAATTACACGGCACCGCAATTCTAACTTTTCGGCTTTTATATCTATAGCATAATTTGCAACTTTAGACATTAAAGTAACATTATAAAGAGTCGGCGCGTTTCGAGGCGTAAAAAACAATATAATCACAAACAAATTGTAAGCGAGCTGATCGGAGCTTAAAAAAGAAGCTGCTTAAGTTAAGTCGGATATATGAAATGTATTTACCCGTAGAGGCACTGATATCATTTTGTTTTTATAATGCATCTTAGCGGCGCATAAACATTCTGCTTTAAAAACAAATAATAAAATGCAAATAGAGATAAAAGTGCAATAAAAGGTCGTTAGGATATCAACCTATGCGAGTTTTATGAAAGTCACTCGAAAAGATCGAAATATGAAAAAACCATAGAGTTTGAAACCTATATTACATTAGTGTGGCTGTTCAAATCTTATTATCTAGTAGTTTTCTATTAAAACGAAAGCTATGGAAATATTTTATTTATCTATTGACAAGAATTACTTACAATACATGAATGTCAGTAACTTTTAGAGTATTTTTACCCCACGTTAACGGTATGGCCAAATGTTGCTGGAAATATCATGAAACGTTGACGTTGAAACGATCGGGTCAGTTATAGTTGGCCATTTTATGAAATGCAACCGCTTCATGTTACGATCGAAAATATTATGAAATGATCAATTCTACGATCTGGCTACGACATATTTCAAAATCGCTGGCTCGAAAATAATATGCAGACGTAGTAAAAAAAGTATAATTTTAAAACGAACATTATTATTTGAAACATGTCAAACGTTTCGGTGATCATAATGGTTTCAATAAAAATTGTAGAAGTACGTAGGCATGTAACAGTAACGAAGTTACCGAACGTTTCGGTCCAGGAGCGTGTTGACAGGGGACTGACAGTTAAGATTGATTACCATTGGTTACCGTTTCATTAAATAAACACAATACTCTAAACATTTCTCGGCATTTCTCTCATCTATCGATACTTTTATGTACTGGATAAGGTAACAAGATTCATTTTGTATAATGTACCCATTCGTGACGGCTTTTTTGTGCTCTAGCTACTAGTAATATAATATAACCCATACACCTTAAACTTGAAAGTAAAAAAAGCACTAACAAGTAAAGTTGTGTTTTTAAAGCAATGAAGCGAATAAATCGCTCGTAAGTTACTGTAATCTGAACGTTTATTGTACTTTATGAAGAAATTTTGATATCCCTAAAAATCCACTTCATGAAACTATAATGCAACTATGCAAATAAACGTCTTTGTCTTTATCTTTATCTTTATCTTTATCTTTATCTTTATCCTTATATTTAGTAAATTTTTGAGGGCTTCTAAAAGAATCACAACGGTATAAATCTGGTTTAGAAGTGTAAAATATTATGGAAATTAGTTTAAAAAGTTGAGATACGAAAAATGTTATCTATAAACTTTCCGGTATTGATTGTTGGACTTGCAAAGTTTTCGCGATGTTGGATTTGCCAAGTAATATCTTCAATCAATAGAAGCCTTAATTATACCTACAATATTTTGAATTTTAAATTTCATTTTTTTCGTTTCCACTTTCAAGACTATTTGAATATATTTTAGGCCTTCTGTGCTAAAGGTTACGTTAACAAATTTAATATTGTCTATAGAGACAGAAATAGTTCTGTGCCTGTCACGCGCGTTTCCTCATATCTACAGAGATACACAAGTTCAGCGTACCTTTTTATGGGATATTAATGTTTACTGCACGTATATAAATTTTATGTTTGTATGACTGACCATTCCGCCACAGTAAACCTTTTTGTTCCCGTTCAACAATTAATATCAGATTTAATAAAAGTTTTAACCGTTGCTGTTTGTAATTTAATCGTTGCATTTACGAATTTGTAGTTTCCCTATCAAAATTTATCCCTTAGTGGACAAGCCATAACTTATGCGCGCTATTCGGAACACTTTCAACATGTTGGTTGCTATTTGTATCCATTATTTGTCAAGCGTGGGTGCTGCTTTAAGTGCGTTAGCGACGATTGCCCTGAATGTGGTACCAGAGCGTGAAAATATAGAAAACATGTCGCATACATCACAAAGCGGATACTTAGTCGCTAATGTATATATCCGATTTTGGCTGCTGTGGAACGTTTTCAGTCGTTTCCTGACACTTTCGCTAACATATTTTACGGTTGCGAGTATCCGATTTTGGCAATGATTGAACAATATATGAACAATAAAAAATTCTTAGCGCGAATTTTATAAAATAATTTTCACAACGGCTCTCTAGCAGAACAGACTAAATAGAACAAAGGTCTAAATTCCAAAATGTTCAGACGACAGAGTAATTTGAGCACGTTTTCAAATGCGACGACATAATGGTAATATAAATGTAGTGGAACGATTTACTTTCATGAAACGTATGAGAATTAGTATGGTGGAGCTTTGTAAGCTGGCTTCATTAAACATTTCTATGTTATTAGAATTTAGGGCGTTATATTTCATAACTTTTAGTGTACTTCATTATTTTCAAAATATAAAACTCACGTCACAAAGACTTGGATATTGAATTGAAAAAAAAAACGCTTTAAGACGTGAGAGCGATGTTTAGCCTAATTAGCATAGAAAATAATAAGAAAGCTACTGCTAGATAGAAATTAACAGTACAGAAACTTCCTACATACCAGGGTGACAGCGGACCGCAGGCAGTGGGTGGCAATGTCCAGGTGAACCCACGCACTGGCTCGCGTTTGAAGGCCGAGGTGCGTTGCGACAGCGCCGCCGCCACGCCGGCCTCCCCGAGGTTCGCGCGACCCAACCACAACCATCTGAGTAAGTTCATTTTCCTTAAACAATCAATACTATTTTGCGCGACTATGAATATAACAGCCCGTATCAAATTTTTTTTTTTATTTAACAAACACTAGCAGCGAAATCTACCATGCTGATATATCTCGTCTCTACATATTTCCATTAACCGGTATGTACGTATGTAAGTCCGTTTATAGAAATCCACCTCTGTCGTTTTCATTTTATTCCGCGTGGGTGTAAACAATATTCAAACGTAGAATGTAACACGTGTTATTTTGCAAGCTACACGAGTTTAAATTTCACACCGCAGTAAAACGGTGCAGGAGGTTACACTAAAATCCCTTTATTTCTGAGAAAAGACTGTTGCTTCAGTAATAACTGAGGTATGTTTGTGCATGGTTAAATTTTTATTTAGAAAAGGGTAACAGGCAGTTCTATAATCAACGCTGTTTGGCCAATTATGAACTTCAATTAAAAGGTAATCAAAAGAAAGGATAGGATTTTGTAACGGTCAATATATACAACCGAAAACAAGAGATTTATTCAAGTTCCCGGCTAACGTTGTTAACGTAATATGAATAATAATGAAAATCCACCTAAGCGACACGAAGGATAAAAATGAATCTATTATATCTTCTAAAGCCCCACTTTTACTTAAGTCTTCTAGACTGTTTTCAAATACACTTCCGTGATTGTCAATTACTATTATACATCTATATAGACCTAATCTATTCTTTAAAACTGCATTTACCTAATGACCTCCTGAATATGTTTGTCAAGTGTCAGTGTAAAAAGTAAGACGAGCCTGTTTTTATGTCTCATATATGGGTCGCGCTAAGTACTCATATTAACAAATAGACAGGTGATATATTCGCTTGCAATTAGACTAGAGTTTAGAACAATTTGTAGATAGAGCGGTGCAAGCCCCAGGAGCGGGCGCGGTGGCAGCGGAGGGGTGCTGTGCGCCAGCGTGCCCGCGCTGCTCGTGCTGCGGCTGCACCATCCGCGAGGCGGCCGCGCGCCACGAGCAGCGGGTCGCCGCCAACGAGCGCCTCGAGCGGGCCAATTTGGAATGGAAACAGGTAGCGGGCTATAACTTAATCCTTCGGTGGGTATAATGAGAATACTATCCCCTCAGTCATGTCCAATAATGTAATGTAATAATGTAATGCAATGTCCAATAATGTAATGCAATGTCCAATAATGTAATGCAATGTCCAATAATGTAATGTAATGTCCAATAATGTAATGCAATGTCCAATAATGTAATGCAATGTCCTATAATGTAATGCAATGTCCAATAATGTAATGTAAATTAATTTACTTTCTTATCTCTATAACATGAGATACATACGCTTACGGCCTATAAAGTACTTTCGCTTCGTTACTAATTTATTAAATATTTCATTTTTTATTCCCTTTAAATATTGTCGAGTAAATTGGGTTTGGCTTATTCTGAGCTACACGTTAGCGCCCCAAATATAACAAGTTTCATATTTTGTTCAGTGATACGAATAGAATGATGGAGAGTGACATTCATATAATAGATTTTTTACATGAACCGAATGGAAATAAATAGGTTCTATTGAATTTGTAATAGGAAAGTGGAAGGCGGAGATCAATCAGGTGCGAATCGAGCAGATGTTGTTGAATCCTGAACATACTGCTTATATTAATCTATGTTTCATACGTAGGTAGATACCTATCACATAGGAAAGACGTATCAAAGAAAATGTTGCGAAGGCTATCGATTCATCTTTATTCAATTTGAGGAAATGAGCATATCCAATACTGTGATACTAATGTAACGTTATATGTAGTAAAATAAAAAAAAACCTTTAGTATATTACGTTAAACAAACCAGACACTTACGCCTAGAAACAGTCCAAATGTTAAGAATTTAATATTCACGTTACTTTCTCACAAAATGAATACCTACGAAATACATTTGCACAATATGAAATATATTTCGTTGTATGGTGTAATATATATAGTATACATATTATAACATTGTTTGAAAATCTCGTAATAGTAGGTACCTACACTTATGACTTCGACAGGAAACATGTCACCGCAGCACCTATGTCTACTGTTAAGCAGCAGTGCTTTATTATTGTGCGCGATGAATACGGATATGATAGGTTATCCTAAAACTACGAAGTTCCATATCAATACGATTTACTGTTAGCATTTTATTTGTTAAAAGAGCAGCAAACTACTCGTTTGGTACTAATTTAGGCAGTAATCACAAGTGGCAACCTCAAATATTACTGTATTAATGAGACTGTTAGTGTTAATTAGATGCTTCGCGCTCATTGCTAAAGGATCTGCAGGAATAGGACTGTTAGTAACATTAAGCCAGTTAATCCCTGATATAGGCGGATGGTCACAGGTACGTTATTACTCTCACAAGATTGCTGCTAGTATCTTTTCTTTCAAGGGCTACACTCAATTAAAGTTTCGCTCCTTAGGTGGCAGTGGTTGCTGACCGCGCGCTGTTGGCGGTGTTCGTGCTGGTCACCACCATCGCCACCGCCGCGATATTGCTGCCACAGCTCAATAACCTGCATGTCGGCAACACACCGCTGAAACCACCCACCTAGACACTCCACGCAAGTTGTACTAGTACTATACTGTCACACAACGCAACTGAAATTAGTCCTAATTTATAACAATAATAAATCTATAACTGACGAGTCGGCTCTAGATGTGAATGCTTGTCTGTTGTTTGAAGATAAAAAGCGTTGTCGCTTATTGCGCTGACGGTTCGTTATTCTCTTGTTATGCTTTATGAACATTTCTCGCGAATGAGTGCCATTTAATATTTGTTATTTCGGCCTATTTACACCAAGATTAATGAACAAGAATAATGGCATATAATTTCATATTTAACCGTCGCAACTTATCGGCCTTACAGATCATTTGGAGTCATGAATCTTTTGAAATTGTTTGTGCTAAGAGGAAATATATGCCTGCAGATAACGCTAAACCAGTTGGTACAAAAGCTCTGTTATTTTCGAATCCTAATATGTTGGTACTAGAAACAATACGGTCACGTATGTTTTTATACTAAATATAAATTAATTATAAAGCACCTATATATAAACTTATCCTATTATTTAATAATAATATCAATATAAAGAAATGTTTTTATATATCCAGGTACAATGTAAAAGCAAAGATGAATGAGTATAAAATTAAAATATGTTTAAATCCCTTTTATCGTATTGCACGTTAGAACCCGTCAGGTACTCGAATATTTTATTGAAAACTCACAAATAAAACGTGGTGCCGCAGTTTTATTTATGTTTTCTTTTCATACAGCAGCTGAATTTCTGCGAAAGTTATTTACAGCATAAAATTGTACTAACTGTATAAAATTCTACGACATTCCATCTACACTATTCATGAAAGGTCATGGCGTTCCCGACTATACTGGGGCGTGGAATGTGTAAAAAGTTATCTTACATTGTAGTCTGTGGAACTTGAGCAGTATATAAAAGTAAGATGTAAAATTTTTATTACGTACAGTTATTATGCCAATTTTACAAACTCCTTGTACTTCTAAGAAAAAGTTAAAAACGTCACTTTATGTTTCAAAACCCGGACGTATCTTTTGTTAAAAAAAATTTACTGTGATTTCTACCTCTATAGATTTGAATACATTTTCTTTATTGTTTTTTTGTTAAATATACTGAAGAATATGTAAGAGAATTTCAATTATATTGATAAATTACTTACATCCAATTTGACATTGACATTTACGACTATTTATTAAGCGTTATCATGTCAATTCGCGTGTTGTTACAATATTGTTAACTAATAATATTACATAATATTATACTTTGTTGCGTAAGTAGGTAGTTATAAATGACTTTATTGTAAGCTAAATATAAAAAAATATTAATAAGTGCTAAGCTAAGCTTTATAAAGTATAAAATTAAGGTATAATAACAATGGGGCAGCCAAGAATAGCCCTTAATTAATGTTGCCAAATATCCTCTGATATGTATTCTACATTAGAAATACAGTATGGTGTCAGTTTTTTATTATATTATTTATCAACAACAGACCTTCTTTATTAAATAAGAATGTAGCTGAAACATGATCTTCGGCCTTTTTTGTATATTGATGTTTGTTTAAAAGAATATGTCCCTTTTATAAATATGTAATATTGACAACCGCTATCATTAAGGTGGCAGCTCCCCAACACAGGCAGTAATGATACATAACTAAAAAAATGTCTTGCTTAGTTTTGGAAAATAATGGCTTAGTGTTTATCTAAAACTAGGTTTAAGTTTCTACAAAACAATAATTAAAGTAGATAAATTCTAGTTACTGTAGATGTACCTTCTATATGCATTGACGTATATTACAAAATTTTATTTATATACGTATGCTCAAAGTTGTTGTCAAACTAGTTTAATGAATAATCATGTAAACAGGGAAGTCATTACATTAAGCAGTCATACGGTTGATTGTAAAAAGTAATTAGTAAAAGTTATAAATGTAACTGGTGTTTTAATTAAAATTCGGACCGTTTGTTTCCTCTGTAATAAATCTCTAATAAAGTGTTACTATATATGTTAATAAGGATAACAATGAATTATTTAATTATGTAAGTGTCCAGATAAAAGCATTTAATACACAGGTTACGGAATCCAATACACGTTTAGGTTTAAAAGCTCCGTTAAGCTTCCACGTTATTACGCTCATCCAATGCAGATTGTTGAAAGAACAACAAATAGTTTTCGAGCAACTTTATCAAGTGTCGGCAGTATTTAATGGCTCGTGAAAATTTGCCCTCTTAGTCACCAATTCACGTGTTTCCCGAACCCTGTTCTGCTCTATGTCTTCTTGACATCGGTCAGCCATATGAGTATATAGGGTCCCGAATGTGATTTCCGACACGAGAGAACGTATTTTTATACCTGTTATGGATCTAAATTTTTACGCATTTATACGTAATGTAGTCAAAGATTTCTCATTCTATAGATATTTACTTACATCTTGTTTATTATACGTAACATTACTATTAAAACCGTATTTGAGGTTCTTCCGAGATATTATTATTGTTACCTAAATTTTTCGTACAAAACGTCGTTGAGCATACAATAAATAAAAAAAACAGCATAAAACAAAATTTATTGCAACTCTTTACAGCCGATTTCCTTCAAGAATATCCATTATTTCGCTTTCGTTTAGATTTAACCCAATTCTCTGAAGTTACGTAAGCTCTCTTGTCATGCACGCTTATACAAAGGCTGCATCGCTCATCGGCGGCTATAGCTCACGTTGTATTAGCTCTTCAGCTGCTCATGCTTCACACTGGAAAGTCTGTATACCGCCCCATATAGATACAAATCACCGGATATAAATTCTGTTCTGAAGATGTCAATCTCACTTATCACGGGAACAATGTCATATAAAATTTGTTTCACCATAAACATAAATTTCCTTTTAGGAAGTAATAACACAATATCAGTGTTATATGGTAATGTTTTCCGGCTTTTATACTACTCATACATTTTACATTATACACATGTTACATGATTTACTTCCTACGTTACCCAAGATTATATAATTCGGTTACGAAATTAAAGAACATGTCAATTCACGAATGAAAAAACATGAGGCTTTAAAATAGGCTTTAGAATGTCACAACGTAAGAAGGGAATATCCTTTAATCGGTTCGACCATTGATGTTGAAATGACAACAGCTTAAAATGTTTTTTGTTGCTATATCTTATTAGTATGATACGTTCGTTTAAACGTATTATATTAAACAATACAAATATTAAGGCCTACTATAACAGCCACCTTTTCGGTACTACCATTGCCTATTAAATGCGAGTCTGTTATATTTGCTATCTCCACCCTCTGTTAAAAATTGAAATATCTTCATGAATTAATTTCGAAATTTTCAATGAAGAATGATTGCAACTTTTAATACCTAAATGCCAATCTACTTTTCAGGGCGGCGTTTTCATTTCAGAAATGCAACGTGTTGTTTCGTTCTTTGCGAAATATCAAACATATTTGAAAAATCTCATAACACTATCCCTTCACTAGTATCCGTAAAATCTCGATGCATTGTCGTACTTCATCTGTGTATTCAATTATTATTCGTTCATCAATCATCAGTGATATCTTTGTGATTGAATTTGGTTTTATAATTTAATAGTTCTTTTTTTAAAATATAAATATTATTTATAAACAATAATAATGTTAACTGTAAATTGGGCGGCATTACTTGTGATGTTCGATTCCAAATGTACGAGACTTTAACCAATTCTGCGGAAATTATGTTATCGTCTTTGGTCCATACCCGAAGTATAATTGAAAATTAAACAAACTTAGCTATAAAGTTAGATTCTAACTACACGCGATTATGCTTTAAGCCCTTACTGTTTGCGATAAGTTATTACTTTACATAAAGCTAAACAGGACTAAAACGTTCTATCTCTTCACTTTGTGCTACAAAATAAACAGTAAAAGTTTAGATTGAGTTGCTAAATGTAGTCACGGTGAGTTTAGATACAATTTTCTTACGGTGAGGAAAGATGGAAGCGAATTCCTTGTATCGGAAATCCCTCGGATCAAAGTGCAGGGCGACATAGACAGATAGTTGGTAAAAGAACAAGTAAACGGGTTAAATTCCTTTGTAGTTCACTAAGTAAATGCTTCTATGAAAATCTTTTTTGTAGGAGTTAAAATAAATTATATTCCATGTCTCTCGGTGCATACAATCCCTGCTTCTGAATAGACGATTACAATAACTGGAACTGCGTGCTCCGCTTTGAAGATTTCGGTCGAAAACATTCTAATACGAAATCCTCAGTGGTATTAAGGTATCTGTGAATGTGATTGTTTTAATATATGTACATATTATTTCATTTGCGTTTGGTATTAAATAAACGTTAACTGATTACTAGAACCCATGTACACATTCCATAACATACATATATTGTGTAACCACGAAATACTCCTGTTACATAATTATGACAAATATTGTATGAAATTAAAAAATGAAAATTATAGAGGTACGGAATAAAATAAAGAAAAGGATCTCTCCAGTGTATTTTACTCGCACGTAAAAGTGCAGTGAAGTTTATTTTTGCACTGAAATCCCTCGTCAGAGCCGTCTAAAGCCTGCCTGTGGGTGTCGAGAACGGTGCAAACACAGCGCTGTCACTCCAGCGCCTTTACAAAACTAAAGCAATACTTATTGTTGTTGATATGAATTGTTAGGAAACATTTCATCGTGCATTGTTTTTATTAAGGGGAAAATTTTAAATCTCTCTTTTGTCTATTCCAATTGTTCCCATTGGTACCGACCAATTTGTCGTATCTACGCGGTATATTCAATTATTTTTGCAGAAAAAAAGACCTACAGTTATGACATCGTTATTCAAAGACATATTTTTTCGACTTACTTAAACTTTATAACAATACATGGAGACAAATACATTTTTACATATGAAACAATTGGGCATAATACATTATCTACATTAGCTTCAACTTATAAATACGAAAATTTTTGATCTCTTCAGATTTGGATTCTCTTCAATAAATAATCTTTTTATACGTAATCTATGTACGGAATATGTAGATAGAATTCTGAATCACGAGCAAGCAAGCAATTAGTTCTATAGTATTTAGATACATCTTAAAACAGAGGTAACGTAACATGCAGATATGACACTGTAGTATCGTGCTGGAATATTAATGCCTTACATGGAATAGCTGGCCTTCGACGATACAACGAGTCAACGTTTCCCACAGAATGCAAGGTATATTAAATGAGTTTATACTTAACCTAATATTAGCACTATAAAAACTTGCAGCCTTTGAGTTATATAAAATTTTCTTTAATCCTTAATCTATAACTGTCTAACGTTAAATTAATATATTGTACGACTTTTTTAGCATATTTATTACCGCAAAGATTGAACTAATTATCTGATTTTCACAACAGTTGAACTGAAAACAGCCTTATTTGGAATCAGTGGCCGTGTGTCAAGACCCAAAATAAAAAAATATATCTAAATATATCTTATATGTCATGATATACTTATCGATATTCCTTGAACATTTTCTAATAAAAAATTACTCCTAGAGCCTGAAGAGCTGATCGTGCTCGGCGTTGCGTAACATGACATATCACAGACAAGGTCACGATAATCCAATCAAGTATAATAGAGCAGACGTTCTCGTATGCCTGCCACTTACAATTGGTTCAAAACAAATGTGCCTTTTATTTGCTATCAATAGTTGAACAAAACATTGTTTTACCCAATCATCCTAAGGCCGGTGGTCTACGGTTAAGCGAGCCATGTTAATTTAATGACCTCGCTGTGTTGTTATCCATCACTAGCTAGAGAGGGGATTTCAAAGATTTTTGTTACTAGTTATTTTAGTACCATACGCAGACCTATTTGTATGTTAGGTATATCAGGAACACATATCTTGTAGATATATAGATAGAGACTTTCCACTACATGCTATAAAAGTTCTTATAATTTTTATTTATATGATAATACATTTTCAACATTTACATTGCCGCCATTGGATATATATACTTTATTATATATTATTATTCTAAATAAATATGGAGGATCAATATGGATAGTTTATCACAATACAAAACATACAGAACAATAACATGTTATGAAATTATAATAAAATAACGATTGAAAATCTGTATTAAGTTACATTTTTCTTAAATTCCAAATGAATATTGTCACTTACTAATAACATTTTAGCTCTTAATATAAAAGGTAAAGATTTTTAGTGAACCTCGATTAATTAAGAGCTTGTCACTGCGAGCCCGAGTCTCAAAAGAACAAAACACTACACCCAAGTGGTCAAGGCTTCGTTTCTTTTTATTTTCAAACTCATGAAAAGAAATACGTCTAGGTACAAATCTAAACCAAAGTTTTAAACACTAAAGAAGTATATATCTGTTAGTGGACGCTTAAAGTTAGGTGCAAACGTTAAAATCTAACTATAAATAATAATAAACGAATGTATTATTAAAGATTCTGACTTCAGACTCAGGTTTAGGGTTTGATTCCTTACAAATCATTTTTGATTTCAAAAAAGAAGGATAAAAGACAAAAGAACGTACCTGATTAATAAAATTTAATGAATTTATTATCTGTCAAATTGGTGTCATCAAATATGTAATGTCTTAAGTGCATTATGGATATTCAATTTGAGACCATTTTTCCTCATAAATAAAAGTATAGTTAAGACGGTTCAGTAAGAAATAATAATTTTTAATAATAACAGTAATGAAAACTGAGCAGCGTTATTCGATTTTATTCATATTTTTCCACACAATAGACACGCGGTATTTATGGGGTCGCGTCGTTATTTTGCGAAAAAATCTTTTCCTCGTCATAACAGCTTAGTCATCTGATTTTTAAATTAAAAATAAACAAAGCAAAATGATAGATTGATAACTTAATATTATGTACGAGTATATATATTTTATGATTCAAAAAGCTATGACCTTATGGAGGTTGAGGCCTGAATCTCACCACAACCTCTTGTAATTAGAAAAACTATCGTGTTTGCGTCTTCTTAAAAACAACGAGTACTCTAATTAAAACGCTAGTATGTTTTATTTATTCATATGAATTAGTTTCTTTTTCACAGTGCGATTTTCTAGAGATAGTCACGACTAAAATCATGTGTCAAATGAAATTCAAATTAATAATTTGCCTACCATTCTAGTAATAAATCAATTTCTTTAAAACATTTTTAAGTATTTCATACCGAAATATTATTACTTTTACCGCTAGTAGTTTGCCCGTTCGTGGTGAGATGAGTCATTTAGTTACAAGACCCATGATTAACAAGAGTGGTATAGGATACATAACTCTACCAAAAAACTGTTGTAATCAAGTTCCTCTAACGCCTCCGGGAATAGGAATCACCGTGATCCAATATCCCACAACGAAGGATCTCAAATGCGACCCTTGCACGCACACACGTATAAAAGGGTAAGGAACTGAACACTGACATTAGTAATTCTGGTAAGCGCTCGTCCCCTCAGCCAAGGGTTTACAATTGGTCTTTCGGGCAGCCATACATCTGTAACTACGCGACAGCACGACATTCAGTAGCGGCAAATGAGAGCAAACGGGTGCCATAAACGTGTAATTTTTTAAATTTATAATTCAACTAGCGACCCGCCCCGGCTTTACACGGGAGCAATACTGATACTAAATAGACTACAGAAAAACTGTGAACGTTGTATATAAAAACATAGCAGCCCGCTCCGGCTTCGTAAGGGTATAAAATATATAG
>DWUN01001361.1:0-16912 GCA_018249975.1 Passova gellias | reverse complement strand
GGGGGGGGGGGGAGGGAGGGGGGGGGGGGGGGGGGTGGGTGGGGGGGGGGGGGGGGGGGGGGGGGGGGGGGGGGGGGGGGGGGGGGGGGGGGGGCGGGGGGGCGGGGGGCGGGGGTTTCTCGGTGTCGACCTGCGTACCATGAGGAAGTGGTGCAGCGCGAGCGAGGCGGCGGGCGGGCGCGCGGCCGGCTCGTGCGTGAGGCACGCCACGCAGAACTGGCGGCCCTCGTCGGACAGCGCGTCCGGCACGTCGGGCCGCCCGCCCATGCCCACCACGAACATGATCTGGTAGTTGCTGTCGTACTCCGCGAACGGCCGCTGCGGAGACGACCGAGTGTTACATGTAATTATTTTGACACATCTATGACTTAATATCATTTTCTCACATTGACTACGAAGCTTTAGTTTTCCACCGCCGAGCGCCGAACTGCGGGAGGCCCATGCTCGGTCACAGTGGTCCAGACCGACTTCGTCGACGATATTGAGCGAGATTATTTAAAAGTGCATTAGCAGTGATTGCAATAAAAAATGTAAAGACAACGGTCTCACTTTCCCGGAGGCCATCTCCGTGACGACGCAGCCCAGCGACCAGATGTCGGCGGCGCGCCCGTGGCCCGACGACTTCATGAACACCTCGGGCGCCATGTACGCTGCGGATCGAACGCCGGGTTAAATTTACACGAGTAAACCGTGGAAATGATTTTGCTAAGATCAAAAATAGCCTCAACAGGTATATTGAATGTAACCTGAGTGGTGAAGATAACATATTTACATACATTGCCTTGCAAGTACTTTAAGTGGGAAATTAAACTGTAGCACTAGAATAGTGTTGGTAGCAGTTTAATGGAAATGGATTGAATTGAATGGATTTAATCATAGCATCGTGTCAAATAGCCATAGCAGACGGATAAACTCACCCTGCGTGCCCACGAAGCCCTGCAGCTCGCCGGGCGCCGTGGTATTGGCACGGATCTTCACGGCGCACCCGAAGTCGCCCAACTTGAGGCAGTGACCGTCGTTCGTCAGGAAAATATTACCGCCTACAGCAGAAATTGACCATATATACAAAATAATGTTTTGAAGTTGTATGGTATACGAGTATACATTATAATATCTAGGAATGTTAATCAATAAGAAATCTAGAAATATACTACATTTGTTACAAAAAATGTAAACACCTTGTTTTATCATTTAGGTTCACGTCCATAATATCCACGATCCACGATTCATGATTTCGTTCGAACCGAGACCGCTAAGACAGAGCGCCGTTTAAAAGTAATACTAAAAAAGCCTTTTTCGAGAACCGACAATTCAATTCAAAGTATTTGCATATGTGCGGAGATGACAGGCTAAAGCAGGATTATTCGAGAAGGGACGTGCGGGTGCAAACGGGGAGAGGTGTGTGCGGGTGCAGGCGTACTCTTGATGTCGCGGTGCGCGATGGAGCGCGCGTGCAGCTCGGCAACGGCGCTGACGAGCTGCTTGGTGTAGCGGCGCGTGGTGTGCTCGGCCAGCGCGCCCGTGCCCGCCAGCAGCGCCTCCAGCGAGCCCTCCACGCACAGCTCCATGAACAGCAGCATCTCCTCCTGCGCGAGTACTTGTACATGATAATATCGCGATCGCAGCGAGTCGTCAAAGTGTCGAGCGAAATAAGTGTGCCTCGTTTCGTGAAATATATTATTGTGATTTAAAAAATGGTTAATCCTTGTATATCGACTGAAAAGCGTCCGCAATATCGGGAACGAATCCCCTACGAATGAAATCCCTCAGCGGCGGTATATCGCGGCGGGGCTCACCCGGTGCAGCTCGCAGCCGTAGTAGCGCACGAGGTGCGGGTGCAGCACGCCCTCCAGCACGCGCAGCTCGTTGACGGCCCGCTGCAGCGCGCGCCGGTCTCCTGCGCCCACGCTCAGCTCCTTCATGGCCAGCAGCTGTCCGCTCTCCGTGTTCACCACCGTGTACACCTGGCCGCCGACATCACCGATAATAACTCTTACGATTGTATGCTGCGTTACTATTTAAGGACTCGTTAACTGATCGGATTTACGTATCGATGAGTCATCGTTTACTTAGAACCTTATAAACCCGATATTAATATTATATTGCATAGTCTATAAATAAGTCAACACTTAAGATGGACCAGGTCTACCTTCCCGAAGGAGCCGGCGCCAATCTTGAGGCCGCGCTGCCACTGGAAGGTGAGCTGGCGTAGGCGCGGCTCGTAGGCGGCGGGCGCGGCGGCCAGCACGTGGCCCACGGCGCGCCGCGCCCGAAGCTCAGCGTCGCGTGCGTTATCCGCCGCCAGCGCCGCGCGCGCCAGCCGCTCCGCGCGCCTCTCGCTGCCTGTGTCGACCGACCCATCACTCATACTATCTCACTAGTCCACTTATTTGTATATTAGTACTCGCTTCATTTGTGTGACATTTTTATGAACATAATTTGTGAGCCGATAAGGGACAAGTTACCTCTTATCCCGGAAACATGTATACATAGTGTAAACTTTTTGTTAACATAACAAATTTACCTATGTCAAGTCACAAAAATTTGTTACTGCGATTTTGGCAACCACAACACAACCACAAACATATTTTAATATTGTATTACGCGCTCAATAAGTATCCATCCTACGTCACTGGCGTTTTATTCTGACTCCCGTGTGCACACAGCACATTGACAGATAAAATGACTGTAGTTTTAGTTGATAATATATCAGTACGTACAATCCGTTCCATTTGCGACGTAGAGCGGAGACTCCGCCTCGATGGGCGGCGTCGTGGGCGTCGAGGACTCCTTACTGCTTGCATTTGATAAAGCACTCTGGACAATTAAAAAGTCTTTCTAAATCTTAGGTGCTATTAAATTTATAACGTAGAACCTTACTATTTAATATAAATGTTCCAATCTGTAGTTTTGTATAATTTAACAATGTTGTGTTTCGTTTCTGTGGTCTTTGAATATCTAAACTGATTACATCTTGGAAAAGAAAAATATAGAGAATAGCTTGTTGCAAGTTCTCATTAAAGATATATCATATCGCGCCCGTAAGAAGTACTTTTGTACATAATAATAAATATATTCTGTACAGAGTGTGAGTGTATGTGTACGCTTGCGTGCGTATAGGTGTCTATAGCAACAAGTGGACAATTACGTGTATCCGGTGTCGTTGGCGGTGCGGCGCCGCGGGCGGGGCGGGGCTGAGCGGCGCGGCGGGCGGCGAGGGAGTGGGGTCAACGCGGGGCGGCGCACGCGAGCCGATCACGTGCGAGATGCAGCCATCCATGAGGTGCTGGAGCGCCTCGAACTCCTCCTCGGACAGGTGGCGCGTGTTGCACGGCTCGCACGCCAACATCAGGAACTCCAGACCCTGGCTCGCCCACCTGGAACCGATCAATCTTACGTCACATTTATATCAGAACGCAGGTGGTCCGCAAGTAATGCACATTCGTGCTAGCTTCAAACAGATACATAACATCACGCGAAACTATATTATATACGAGTACATAACATTTAGATTCATAGAAGGTATGAAAAACGAACAAATTTATTATGTCTAGTTCTTTCTGTAGTTTAACATTCATATTTGTTATTTTATCCAAGTGTATGATCAACAAGCGCTAAATCTCACCGCGGCCTCAGGCCCCGGCCCCGGTCGCAGCGCTCCACCACGAACTGCATCCAGCAGCGTGCGAAGTCGATGATGGCCAGCGCCACGCGCTCGGCCCACTCCGCCTCGTCCTCGCTGGGCGCCGCGTCGTCCTCGCCGCGCTCCGAGAACTCGGCTCCGTCCGGGCGATCCGCGTCGGACGTTCCCGATGTCGATGAGTACGAGCCGCCCAGCAACGTCTCCAATTCCGTTTGATTCTATACATAGTTGCAACGTGATATAAGATTTCAACTGTTAATTCTGTATTGTTGATTATTATTAGTGTCTATTCCGTTTTAGACTCAATTCTAATTATTTCAATAACAATCACTTAACGACAGAAATAGTTGAAGCAGTGGTACTACCTCGGGGGAACGGAATATATATTATCACGCGTATAGAATAAAGGTATGAGTGGTGGCGGCGGCGGCACCTGGTCGCGGTAGGCGGGGTCGAAGACGCGGTCGTCGAGCGCGTCGCCGTCGTCGGGCACGCTGTCGGCGCGCGGCAGGCGCCCGCGCCGCGCCTCACCTGCGAAGCTGTGCAGCTCCTTGTGGATCTGGGGACACACGCCACGACCTTTTTCATAAAAACGTAAAGTCGATTGAAATTCTTCATTTTTTACTTCACTTTTTGTAAAAAAGCATTTTATAAAACCATCCAAATAAATCTGTAGACTTTAAGACTAAATAAAAAATATATTTGGACATAAGGGCGCGGACTGGCCCTACCCTGACTTCAAAGATATAAATTTTCTTCCAGGCCCGCACGGATCCGCAACTATCGATTTAATGCATTAAACCGATCTTCAACATTCACTACGCACAGATCTAGAGGCATCTTAAAAATACCAATCAATGAAAAAATTAAATATCAATCTTAAAAACATTATAGTTCGTACCCATATACATATAATATTATATAAAGCGCACCCCTATTTTAATTACAAAATTTGACACACGACACGACAAGATGACAAGACAGAACACCGGTTACTAACACCCAAGCGAAAATCACCAAAACACCCCGAAATAAAATTGATAATGGCCAAGAAATGAAGCAAGATGTGAACATGCGAGGCAACTCAATCAGAAAAACAGATTGAAAAAGTTAAGATAATCATGTTTATTTAAATCCAACACCAGTCTGATAACATGAAACAGGAACTGGAAGTAAGCAGAGAAACTTGCGTGTCCCAGATTATATTTAAGGAATTCTTCATTTAATATTTGAATGAATGTTTATTTGTATCGATTCTCTGCACTTTGAACTACGGCTACAAGCTCGACTTCGAATGCGATCGTCCCCCGTAACGTAACCGTCAGTGCGGGAATTTCGCAGGGCGGGGCCCGCGCCGTACCAGCGGGTGGAAGGATTCGTGCACGAGCACGGTCTCGGGGCGGCGGCGCGGCGGCGGTGCGCGGGGGCGGGGCGGCTGCAGCGACGCGGGCCGAGGCCGCGCACCGCGCTCGCCCGACACTTTGAACGGCGCCTGAGCGAATTTGTACATCTCGCGGTGGAGCTGCGGGCCACGGGGGGCGTGCACGTGCGTTAGTAATATACCCTACTCGACTGTGCCGTCTCCGAGGGCGCGAACGCATCGCGATACTTTCTCGAGTATTAAAATATATGTAATGCTTAATATAATTGTTTATTCCTATAACTGCTTGACTGTGTTATGGTGCATAGCAGACATTACCATTGTTCAGTAATAATCGCAGTGCGCTATCGCCCTAAGAATTTCTTGCGTTAGCTATAATAACAATAATAATATAGTGCCGTGTGCAAGCATGCGTGTGTCATGAAACTCATAGAGTATTTACAAGGCGTTCATGTAGAGTTGAGTGCGCTTATTTATTTACTTCATTTGAATATTTCATCAATATTTACGGCTTACGTAGCGTTTACAATTATAAGGGTTTTAAGTATAGGTATCTAACAAAAAGGAAAACAATTTACATTGCAAGTGAAAGATTATAAAAAAAGAAGTATTTCATAAATAAAGAATAACTTTATTTTTTGTTGTTTCATTCACCTCGAAGCCCAGCTTGTAGACCTGCAGCAGCAGCTCCCGGATCCTGGGGCTGATTGAGTCGTACAGCTCCTTGGAGATGTCACTGTGGGATTCGAACCTCGTCTTCTCGAAGACCAGTCGTGTGTGTAACACTATGCAATCTCGAATCGACATTAGACTGTTCTGGAAAATTAAAAGCAATTTTAAATTAGACGCATCGACTTAATGTAGTGCTGCATTACGCTCGAGGAAGTAAGTAGCATACGTGAACGGATAGTTTTTTTTTCCAAAAATATCCTAGTTAAGTTATATAGTATTGGTGCGCACGCGGAGAGGCGTGGGTGGGGGGGTTTACTTACGAATAGCAGGCGGCGCAAGCGGCGGCGCGACCGCGGCATACGGGCGGCTAGCGCACGCGCGGCCTGCGCGGCGGCCAACGTGGGCTCACGCTCGCTCGCGTACACGTCCTGCGTGGCGCGGCACATCGCGTACGCCAGGTACCTGCGCGCGCACACGCATATGACTCGCCTATTTCCTTCTAGTATTGAACAGTATACGGGCAACGCTCGTACAGTAATTACATTTGTATGCGATTCCCGCGAGTTACATTGTTTACCTGAGACTTTTAGTTTAATTAACGTATTTTGACATAATTGAGTCCCGATGCACGATCACAACACTAACAAGCTCATTACCTAGTCTCGTCGTGGTCCTGCGTTTCGGTGTGGTCCACGTACTTCATTACCTCCTGCAGCTTGTCCTCGAACCTCTTGAGTACCACATGTAATTGATTGCACGCCATGTCCCTGTGAACACGACGAAATACCGCATCATCGTCATCGGCCACGACGAGTATAATAACTCGTGAAGATCTAAGTCGCATATTTGAACGTGTCACTGTATTGAATCAATGAATAATACATAATACAAGTTTAGGTTAAATCACCACAAAACCTGTACAGTGTATTTGCTACATCACAGACTCTTTCGCTAACGCCGATCTATAAGTGGACCCCAGTCACGTCAGCGGCACGTGAAGCGCGACGTGACGTAATGCGGTGTGGTGTGAAAGAGGAGGGATGGAGTAAACTAAGTCGGTACGTGAAGGCCAGCGGCGCGAGGCGGGCGGCGCGGGGCGTGCGGGCGGCGAGGCGCGCGGCGAAGGTCCACTCGGACGCCAGCCAGCCGCGCGGCAGCGCCTCCGTCTGCGACACCGTGCGCAGGTAGGACAGGTGTTGCTACACAACAAACGCATATATGAGTAGCGGCGCGTGCAGGGCGCACTGGGGCACCTCGCGACAGCCGGGACGAACCTCGAGCGCGGTCTGCACGGTGCGGTCGTAAGCGGCCAGCAGCAGCAGCAGATCGCGGCGCGCGGCGGTGGCGGCCCGGCTGCCACGCAGCGCGGCGCGCACGTAGCGAGCGAACGAGGCGCGCAGGGACGTGGCGATGTCCAGCCCCTCCTTCAGGTCGTGGATCAGCTGCCATACGACACGTGCGTTACAACAGATATAAGCATGTTACGTGGAACGAGAATGTCAGTTGAACGCACTCAACGCACACTGAAAAACTCATTAAGGAAGTGTGAGCGTCGTCAGGTCGAGAGGGTACCTGCTTGACGGTGAGGCAGGAGGGGCGGTCGGGGCGGCCCTCCAGCCGCAGCGAGAGGTAGTCGTGTACGGCCTCCATGCAGATGGAGCTCAGCAGCAGGAAGTGGTTGCGGTAGGACGGCAGGCCCATGGCCCTGCACTCCGGAGACCAACATCCGTATCTGCATTGAAATATCGAAACGAAAAGAGTTGTCTATTAAATTATAAATAAACTCAGTGTGAGTTTTGTGTCAAGAATGACCGAACCCGAGGCAGCCGGTGGCGTGTCTCAATATCTGGCCCTTACCCGTTCGGAGTTTGTGTATAGATTTTTTTTACTATCTACGATAAGGAAGACTGAATATTCTTTAAAAACTATGCTTGGAATAAATTGTAAATCACCAGAAAACTAAGAAATATTGACAATTTTACATGTACTCTCCACCTCCTACTTCAAAAGTAAACTTCTCGTTGAAAATTTCGTAACAGTGACAATACAAAAAGGGAGAACAGAAAAACTGTAAATAAACAAGACACTCCATAGAGCAGCTCGATACGGGGAACTCACCTACGCAACTCGTAAGCATGCTGAACGTCCTCCTTTTTGGCTTCCTCGCTCTTCTCCACTCCCTCCTTGTTCTCCCCAAATATCTCCGACGGGTCATCGGTTACATACTCATCTGGCGAACCCTGTATCATCGGAAAGTTTAATATGAAGAGTCGAATCGTTTTAAATCGAAATTCCTTGCAGTTTAGTTGAACTTCTTTTCACATAAAACATGCTTTTAATTTATGCGTTAATGCGTGTGGAAGACAAAGATAGAAAGAGTATGTGAAGGGTAGAGCGAAGGCGCGAAATGTCCTTACCGGTGGTTCTAAGAGCGTGAAGTACACTCTGCTCAACAGGTTGTGACACATCTTGTTCATGAACATCATACAGCGACGGACGCCTTGGGTTTTCAACATTTCATAGTAGTATTCGCTGAAATTGAAAAAGTCATTTAAAACAGACCAATTCTATTGCTGCCTGAAATAACAGAATGCAGACTGTAGGCAATTTTTTTTATTGCATACAAATATGTACTTTATATTGTTTTGTTACAATACAGACAAATGTAGAAGGCTATGAGTATTGGCTATTGTTGTTCTACTCGTACAGACAATAATATTTAACTCCATGTAATAAGTATGCATATCTCTTTGGGATGGATACAGTGTACAATGAGTGAATGTTTGGTATAGTTTTTTATTTTCTAGTGCTTATATTGCTTTTTGCATAAATTCCAGTGTTGATATGTTAAATCAATTTACGTTAGTATTATACATTGATTTCCTTTCTTGGAGGATAAGGGATTAGGGATGAACATATGTTGTAGGCGGTCACCGGTAGGGCGAGCGCGCAGTGCGGCCGAGCAGGCTGAGGCACGTGAGGTCGGCCAGCCCGCCCACGTCGTACACGTGCTCGGGCCCGTCGCGTTCGCCCACCGAGCCGTAGCCGCTATCAGCTGACGCGCCGCTGTCCGCCGTGCCCACCGAGCCCCCCGACCCGCCCGTGTCACCCGAGGCACCCGTATCACCCGACCCGTACGGTGTGGCGCCACCAGCTATATTATCTGTTACATACATATTACTACATTTACCATATAAAATGGTCAATTATTTGAACTCGATCATATCTTTTAATTTCTCATGTCATTACAGTTAACAGCAAACTAAGTCAGGGCTATAACTATTTTATTAATTTAAATAAGCAAAAAAAGATACCTTTAGTATTACACTCTTCGACCGCAGACAATTTTGTTTTGTTTCCGGACGCATCACTCCCATGTTCTGCCGCCTTGTTCCTCGTACCTTCTGCACAACTTAGCCGGTTATCGCTTCCCGGTTCGTTACCGCGCGTGGTGTCGGCGTGTGCGTCGTCCTTGCGAGGATCGGACGGTCCGCTCGAGTCGCTGTTATTCGAGTCGGTGGTGGTGCTGCTCACGTCGAAGCGCACTTGACACGGCCGCGGAGGATCATCAGATGCGCTGTAGGAATGGAAACAAGTAAAACAATGCAT
Source organism: Passova gellias (assembly GCA_018249975.1). Taxonomy (NCBI): domain Eukaryota; kingdom Metazoa; phylum Arthropoda; class Insecta; order Lepidoptera; family Hesperiidae; genus Passova; species Passova gellias. The sequence continues at coordinate 7,607 of DWUN01001361.1, read as the reverse complement.
CGGTTTCGGGTGGTTATACATATAGCATGACACAGACAGTGCGCCGATGCGATTGTAGATTGTCAATCTTAATTGTATTAGGCGGTACTTTGCCGGCATCCATGTTATGAAATTAGCCTACGATGGTGTATATGGTAGCCGCAATGGCTAATTAAGCTATATCTGATCAAGCAGCCATAAGACAAAAAGGGCTACTCCAGATATGACAGGGCACGTATAGAGCTATTTTTATGAACAAAACATAAAATACAATATTAATCGCGACATATAAACACACCTGTGCGCGGGGGAGGCGGCGCGCTCGGAAGCGCACGGAGGCTGCGCGCGGCGCTGCTTGTGGCGCAGGGTGCGCAGCATGCGGCGGATGCTCAGCACCTTCAACCGCATGTGCACCGCCACGTTGTACCACAGGCACATCGCCTGCGGTCCGAATATTGCATATCATTTGCACTGTTATACATTCATTGCGTTGCCTGGCTAGTCGGAATCTAAATACGTGCATATTAAACATTTCCTAATCTAAACCTTACTAGGCAATTACGGCATGCGACGTACGTACCCGTATGCGATCCTGGAAACACGGGTCGGAGAGCAGGTGCTGGTCGGCGAGCGCGGCCTTGCTGGAAGGGTAGAGCGCCAGCGCGCCGTAGAAGGCTTCGAGCAGGTCGCTGAGCTGTCGCAGCGCCACGCCGATGGCGGCCGAGCACGCCGCGCAGTCGAACGACATGCACACCGCAGCCAGCCCTGCACACGCCACACATGCTAATATAATTCCTCGTCGAAATATAAGTACTACAATTTTTTTTTGTTCAAGAGTATAGCAATCATGCAGGCGGCAATCTCTAGTATCCCCTGCCACCCGCAGACATCTGCAACCGGGCTCTACATTAGTTGGTAAGTTTTCATATTTAACGGAACGGAACTGGCACATAAAGTAACAGCAGCAGATAGAAACGTTTGTTTGTAGTTTTATTTATTTCTAACGCAAAGAATATGAGTTTAGATAAATCTAATAAGTAGATTGGAATTTTCGTGAACAAATATCTGTAAACATGAATCTGTCTTAAATAGCAACCTGTTCGCACGAACTATGTACTTACCTTAATTTAGAATATCAGGCTCGAAGGACCAAATTTCTATCCTCATTAGATGTAGTTTATTTTGATCGACACATACCATCACTGTCGTCCTCGACTAGGGAGATTTGTTGTCCGTCCAGCAAGCCGGCGGACAGGTCCTCACTCGAGCCCACGACGGTGGTCAGCCGCCGCGACCGGTCCGTGCACGGGTTTGGGTTTACAAATCTGCAATATTGGAACGACGAGTTCAAAACCGTAAGCGATGGCCAAAGGAAATTCTGTTAACCGGTTTTTGGCAAATAAAAAAACACTTGTATAATGTATAGGGGTAAAAGAAATTGAATCGAAATAGATTTCAATTTAAAGCATCGCCAAGACAAGATTCCATGATCAACATCCGCCTAGGAACAAGCCGTTGATCACCCTTGCCTTAAGCAGTGTGCATGGGTAAATTATTATTTGTTTGCCAATTGATTACATCATCGACGGTATGGGCGTTCGAAAATTATATTAAAACGAATGCAGCTTCTCACTTATAATTCAGCACCTTCTGTACTATAGAGGGCACGATGTTCCTCTGCGCGCACAGGAACGCGTCCTGCTGGGCCAGCGTGCGACAGGCTATCTTCGCTTGCAGCTCCAACCAGATCAAATCCTTCAGCTCGTTCTGCCACACCTGCTCCTCGCGGCTTATCTAGAATGATGACAAAATATTTTTATTTCACATATATTGTATGTAGTAAAATTTTCTTAGAGGATTTCAAAACTACCGTCACGCATTTCCTAGCTACATCGGCAAAGAAAATGTACCGTGTGAAGCCTATCAACACCGCTAACATTTTCAATGTTGTGCCACTCACAGCCCTCCTGCAGCCCTTGTCGATGTTGCCCATGTTGATGAGCAGGCTGAAGGTCTTGTGGAAGCTGACGCGGCTGGCAGGCAGCTCGTCGTCAGGCCAGCGCTCCTGCACGTGGTCCTCGGCCGCGCGGCACTTGAGCCGCGACGCGAGCGACATGAACCGGTTGCACGATTCCACCTGGGAGTTGAGAATCTGGAATGATCGATGACAAAGCGTCGGTACCCAGTGTTTCAAGTGGCAAATGTTCATGACTGACTCCGTGCGTCGGAGGCCACCTCGAGCAATCGAAATCTGTTCTTATCCTGAGGTTGAAGACCGTTTAAAGCATCCCACTGACGAGTTAAACACTAACGGGATGATAGCTACCATCCAACTTTATCTACGCCATGGGTCGCACAAGCTTGAGGTCAACTTTATAACAGTACGTGTCTTAAAACCAAATCAGTAACTGTCAAGAGTTTTGAAAATATTTAGGATTCCAAGTCATGCTGATCACTAGAACCATTTAACAAATTTTCTCGTGAAAAAATCATAAGTAATAGATAGATATTTCCAACAGGAGTAGACGGAGACTAACAATTGCCACTCGCTACGGTTAACTTCTTATTGTATATGCTTATACTTGTATACACAGAGTACATTCTGTTCCATGATAAACAAGCATACCAAGGTGGGGACGGCGGCGGTGGGCGTCGGCGACGGCAGCGAGTCCGCTTTGTTATCTCTCCCCATCTCCTGCTTCCAGTCGCGCTCCTTCGATCTCATCAGCTTCACGCTCGTCCGCTTCCTTTCTGTATGTAAACGTCAATCACATTTAAAACAGTATTTTTCTAGCCGCAGTCGAAATGATTTCAACTGTTCTATTGTCCCCCAACCGGACACCGTAATCCTGTCATGATGAGATCTTTAAGGTCCCAGTCTACCGCGCTGACCGAGTGCGGATAGGTAGACATCGCATGCCTCGCAGAACATTGTGATAAACCACAACCCGTTCACGAGTGTACGGGTGATATTTAACTTTTAACATATTCAACGCACTTAACTATGTAAAGTCAGAAGTGTGTGTTAGTATTGGAAGGGAAACCACTAGACTATCACTGCTTCTTACAATTTGCATGTAACCTCGTAATTAATTAATTTTGTTTCTTGTGGTTTGGGTAAACTTTTCATTACAGAAACAGAAATTCAAACATCGAGCTGCTGGAGCGGGAAACTAAAATCAAATCTACGTTAACTGGTATAAAGCTGAGTTCGTTCCTTTTCGCGGCTATGTTGCAGAACAGTTATGTATTACCAATTCATGTATAATTACTTGCATTTGTGTTGTAATATTTTGTTTTGCGATTTATTTCTTTCTTTCTTTCCTACTTTTCGTCTTTCTTTCTTTATTTCTTAAAACTTACCTGGTGGAATAGGTTGAGGCGCTTCATAGCTTTGCTTCTTATTCTCGGCGTTCAGCGTCCGCAGAACACCGCCGCTGCAACAGATGATAATATAACATTATTACACGCACAGAGTGCTCTACGCGCAGTCACATTGGACATTTGCAGGCGGCCTCGAATAGGACTGCAGGAGGGTAGACAGCATCATGTATTACAGTTGGTAATAAAGCACGTTAACCGACTGGCCCTGACAGTTGAGCCGTGGATAGTGGTATAACACTGAAAGAACAGAAAGTAGGCCAACGGTACTCTAAGGTTACTTTTTGAACGCAAGTGATGGTTATTGCGGGTGGACGTACACAAGCTACATATCTGGAACAGTTTTGCAGGTATGATTCCAATCCAGTAAGCATTAGCTGGAGACCACGAAAAGTGGCAAGCCCGTGAGACCAACGATCTTAAGAAGGCAGGTGATAATGGCTGCTAATAGCAGCTGAGGACTGAGTGCTTTCGCACACCTCGGAAAAGGCCTATATCCAGGGTAGACCAATAGAGGCTGATGCGATGATGATAAACGATGTACTCGAATCAAAAACTAATAAAGATCTCATTAGCAATCGCTAACACCTATAATGTAACGCAAACATCGGTGAAGCGTAACCTTCCGCGTGCTTTATACTAACCGCCGCACTGATTGCGCTAAGTGCAAAGCCAAGTACTCGAGCTAATCGCGTGTTTATTGTAGCTCGCGCTAATAAACGGTGGACGCGGAAAGCTGGCTGTGACGTCACACGCTTCAATGTTGACGTGTAAAATTTTGTTACGCCATATATCATTTGTTACAGCCGATTACTGTATTATCTATATAATACGTTTATTGCAATATCCCTGTTATAATACCTTTATATTATTATCCCTGAAATGTTTTTCATTGAGTACTTTCTTATCAAATGCTGGTGAAATATTCTAAGTATATAATAATAATAAAATAGTAGGCACTGCTGATTTGAAATAACACAGAACTTCGTGCTATGGTAACCTAGTCAGCCGATAACAATACATACATACAATATACTCGTACATTTCCAAATATAATAGGTACTTTTAATTAGTTTCCCAACCCATGCGAGAAATAGTAGTAGCTGTAGTAGAAATACTAATGTTTATCACACAAATATTTGTCTGCGGTGGAAGTCGAATCAATGACCGCCGGTTTTGCAGTCAGGGTCTCCAACCACTCGATTCCGAGGCCAGTCACCTATAACCTAAGTAGGTTATATACATAGGGATACATGTTATAATATCAAAATGTTTATTACAGCTACGATATACGGGGCATACCCTACGTAATACTCGCATATGCCCAGTATTCGCATATCGATAGAAATATCCGCGTTAAAACATACCGGGGAATAACCTAAGTTCATTTAAATAATTCATTCTCCAGTAAATAAAAAGCCCAAAAACATTTAAGGGCTATAAGGAACTTCAAAAACGATATTACGCAGTTGCCAGTGCTAGAAACAAAAATCTAAATATCACAACAAAGTTACTATGATTGATTTTGTACTCGGAAGTCTAAACGCCCGCGTGTCTATCCGGCCAATAAATAGTAAAAGCGTAAAATGCATGTTAATAGTTTTATTGAGACTCATTAGGTTTACGAGTAACGAAGAAAGACGTCGATGGAAGGCATTAAAGTCTTTAACTATGAGTCTCCCACCAGCAGTAATTACTCTGTTCACGGAGCGAACCGCGAGTAGATAGACTGCAATGTTCTGATTGACGGCGAAATTGGCAAACGATTGGCTTCTTCCTTTGAGTTTGTGGATAATAGTTTAATGTACTTCAATGATAAGGTACAATCTTACAGAATTAATATCAGTATATATAAGAGGAAGGAAAGACTGACTGATGCAGAACCCACAACTGAAATCCCTGAAACTGGATTACTGAAGTTTTGCTGATACGTTCTGTATATTGCGCAATTGAGCACTTGCAATGGAATTTGCGCTATTACATCACTAAAGGGGCAAAATAAGAGTTCAAGAATTGTATACATTGCATCCGTTTGGAAATTAGGTACCAAACATGTTAGACTGTTTGTTAATAATATGGGGGTTTGGTGGAGAACTAAGGCTACTTGAGTGTCGAATGTGGAAATCAATGGAACACAATTCGGTCATATACCTCCGTTTCTTCTTGTCGCGTATAATGGCGCGCGGCGGTGTGGAGCCGAGCAGGTCGGCCTCTGAGCCGTCTCCGTACTCCTCGAGAAGGTCCTTCGACGAGTGCCGAGGGTGCCTCATCACCACATCCTTGGTGTCGCTGTTGATCAAACAATCATACGTTCATTTGATGAATAACTAAATCGAACTGCGGACAAACTGTTATTGTAATTAAAAGTTTATTCGTAGACAAAGAAATCTTCACATTTCATGAATGCAGTGTCGGTAGCCTCGTCAGTAAATATAGTTATTCGGCAATTATTTGAAAATTAAAATAATTAATGTGATAATTATCCTGTCGTTAGATGAGTGCAGAGCCGAGTTTTGTGGAGCACCATAGTTGCAGGCTTGTGTTCAGCAGTGAAATACAAGAGGCCGGTGTAATGACAACAATATCTAAATTGGGACAATTGTACACACGGTTCATTCATTCCAAATTAAGCAGTTAAATCTCTGTCTGATAAACACGTATAATACACAGGCGATATAATTAATAGATCTTTTTATTGCACCAAGACATAGGACTAACAAATTTGGTAATTTTACAAATATTTGCACTGGGTAGAAGTCGAACTCACGACCTTATGTTTTACAGTCAGGGTCAACAGACAAGTTTTAAATTTACAAACATATTACAAAATTAACAACTCCTTACAGACGCAGTCCCCCGCCGGACTCATTTATCTGCCTGATTGTTAACCTAGAAGTCGTTCATCGCAGCAATATCGGGGTCAATCACCTTCGCGCAGTTGAAGTCATCATTATTTATTCCAGACGCACGTCATCATAAGCGTTATCAAAATATTAAGTCGTGTCGGTAACTTTGCCAAATATTTATCGAATGTGATAATCGGGATTGATTCTAAATCTATTTCAGGGTTCCATTGTATCGCGTTTGATGGTAACGACCGCTTGTGTCTGCTGCATGCTAGTCTGCTGCTCTTTTCACGAGAAAAAGAAACAAGTATCGAAAGACATTCACTTATATAATTATAGACTAACTTTGATTAGTACAGTCTATGTTCTATTTCGAACAATATTGAGTATTCAATGCATTATTAAAATGAAATAGGCATTTACTACTATTACTTTTTCAATAGAATCAATTCCAGTATTTGTTTATGGATAACTTTGAAATTGCAAACTAATTAATAATTTGAAAGTAAGAGAAACATAACGTCACTTTTTCACGTACGCCCTGAGCGAAGTGGGCGGTAACGAGCAGGTTGCAGGTTAATTAAAGGAATATTACAATTATTCATTCCCCACCTTCTGAGAACTCTGTGTTCGGTCGCCTTACTGTAGTAACATCACTACGAGCGTAGAGCGTCTACGACAGTTAGTTATTATCGCGAGTAAACCTGCGTCCGAATCGAAACAGCGTCACAGGCGCCATATATTATGATTATTCCGCTATAGGAGATAGCGGACACAGCTGTGGTAGGCCACAGCATGTGTGCGATAGGCGCGAGTGGGTAGTCATTCGTTGACTCATTAATACAACATAGCGACGGCACGCGAAACACGAAAATATTCGCAAACATTTAGTACGAATGAATCATGTGTGACCTGAATTTGTTATGCCTAGAAACTCGTTTTGCCGGCTGATAATATGATAACCTCAGCGCGGATAACGGCTTGATAAAATATTCAATTTCATTCATTCTGCAATCAATAAGAACAAGACAAGTTATTTAGTTATTAATTATCGCTTGAAATTAGTTCACGTGCTTCAATATTCAAGTGTTGAAGCTTAGTCCAGCTACTTTTGAATTATCTCAATGATAATGACTTTTCACTTATTACAAGCTAATGAGCTAAAGAAATATTCACCTAACACTAGAGTTATACAAGAAAGTCGTAAAAAGACCTCTCCATTAAAGCCAGCACGCATTGTCTACCAGTCATGTGTTGCACATGTCCACAACGACGATAGCCCTTTTAGGTAAATTATTTGGTGATTGTTTTATTATTATTATTTATAACGTAACATCACGCCTGTAATCCCCGAAGGGGTAGGCAGAGGAGTGTAATACACCCCCACATTTCACCAGTTAC